>JAUESF010000016.1:8594911-8619364 GCA_032274765.1 Malacoctenus tetranemus | reverse complement strand
CAGCAGCAGCATGTTACATGCTGGCTGGAAACCAGTCAGGACCTTATGAAGGTGATGCAGCAAGCCAAGAAGTATTTGCGAATATAAGCTCTGTGAAATGTCATTATAAGGCTTCTTCTTTTTTTATTCTTTTACAATACAAGCAAGATGCATTGTGGCGTGGAGTGGTATTTCTGTGCTATTCTTCTTCGACCTAATACACACACCAAAATGTACCATCTCCTGCATTGGAAATAGAAGGGGAGCAAAATTACAGCCAAAACAAAGTTGCAGGTCAGTGTTTGTCATCCTTACATGTTTCTTTCATTGTTACTGCATTTAAAAAGGAGAAGAGGGCATCTCAGGGAAATTACCTGGTTTAGAACAGCAAGGTGTATGGTGCATGTGTCCCGTTCAAAGACACGGGTCCAGATGTCCAGTTTGGAGGCCAAATGATTAACTGTGGTTTACAAAAGCAACACAGAGAAACGATGAGAATCGCACACACCATACACAACAAGATCACACAAGGTACTTGTGAGATGGGAGGACATTGACTTCGCTTATTAGCTTCCCATCATGGTAGCATTAGCCTATACGCGGTTGAGTAAAACACGTTTACACAATACTAACACCCACAGTAGCAGAGAAAGGTCTTTAAACTCACCTTCTGGCATTTACACACAGTTGGGAACCGTCGTGATGATGCATACTGTGGAAAGGTAGAGGGGCAACAAGCTATCTGCTGCTGTAACGAGACAAACTAAACTCGTGGGTCGTCACCTGTCACTCAGGTGTGATGCTTTCAATGGCGTCGGAAAGACCACGGTGCGACTGTGGTCCTGATTACACAACGCAACACTGCCGGTAATTCAGTTCCAAAAACAATGCTAACAACACATAAACAACATGGGCTTTCTAACAGCATTAGTGTTTGTCAATTATGATTCCCTTTGAGCTGGTCGTTGCTTTAAGGGTTAAAATAGCAGAATGATTGGTTATTTTATGTTGAATGGTGTAGAATTCATCCTGTGATCGGGTAGGTGATTTCATATCTAAAGTTGGCTGGCTGCAGCAGCCAATCCTGTCACACGTTTGCCCGAAATACAATCAAAAAGTCATAAATAAGCAGTTCTCAATTCAACTTTTAAAGACGCATTTTCAACTTGATCCAAATGAATTTTCAAAGAGTTAAGAAGCAGAGAAAGTTTCTCAATGTCTAAAGGGACGCTGAGTCTTTCTTTTAATTCTTCCAGACGCTAATTCTGAATCTTTATATGTGGAGATAAAAGGCTCCACTGGACAGGAGATGGAAATCTGTCGTCTGGAAAGTAGCTCAACCATCAATACGCATGAAGTGGGTTCAATTGACAGTAAGAACACCGCAGTACTTTGCACACCTTCTGAGGGAAACCAGGAGGAAAAACAGGAGGAATCCATAGATTCTATAGGGCGGCTATAGGTGTTCTGGCATCAAACACAATTAAAACTAATGCACTGTAATGCACACGGGCATACTAAATAGTGTGTTCTGGAAGGAACAGGCGGTGTGAGGGAGTTACAGCTGCAGAAATGGCAGCCGTTCAGCTGGGTTTGAGGACTGGGACGGCGAGAACAAAGGAGGGCCTCAGCACAGACTCTGCACTGGGAGTTTGCGCCGCAGAAAGGGAAGGGACGGCTACTGTTTCCTTTCCTTCCATTACCCAGAGGTCTTAATTAGTTTAGGTTAATCATGCACTGCTGTAATTGACTACTGTTGTTTCTTCTTTTCATCTATCAATTCATTGCCTGGAACCAACCTGTAGTGGGGCACCTCATTTCACATAACAACACTGATACACCCCAATTCCCTAATATGATTGTTCTGGAGCTCCCTTCCTCCCTCTCGGTCTCCCTCTCGTTCTTTAATCTCTCCTTCCCACATTTCTCTTTGTCTCCCGCACACACCTAATTGCGCACACATATTGCACCGACACCGCTTTGGTTTTGCAATCTTCACAGTCACCCGTTTTTCTTTTTTTTCTTTTTTTTCTTTCGCTTCTGGCCAGAAGGAGCCGGGGGTCTTTGACAAAGGACCATGTGATCATTAATCAGGAATCAGTCTGGCCTGAATCATAACTCACGACCGCTGCTGAGCCGTGCAGCATGTTGGTGTTTAATAGGAAGTTATTTAGTCCCACACTGAGTGTTGCGAGCACTTAGGTTGGGTTGTTTTTTTCCTGTGTGTTGTTTTTTCGCTACTTCGATTATTTTATCATAAAAGCCAAGACATTTTCATATACCAAATCAGCCAGAGGGCACTTGTAATCACAAGGTGCATCTGAAAAACATTCATCAGAAATGCAAATTGCATGCAGTTTTCAGGCTTGGCGCTCCTTGCTCGGAGTTTAATTTAGGGCTATTTGTAAAGTTGATGATTTTCAGATTGAATGTGGTCGTTGTCATTACCAGCCTCAGAATATTCAGCACCGGGTTGTTTGTCTTAATATTTACAGGATTATTTTTTTCCTTTTGGGGAACTAAATGTCGCTCGTGTCTACAAGATGAAGTTTTGTTGCAATTTGCATGAGGATGCTCGGAGAAATGTTGGAGGCCAGTCTGGCTCCTGACTGGCGAAAACGCCTTTGGGCAGCCTGACCTCTGGAGAGTTGGACCGAACATCTGATGAGGGGTTCACGCTGGGTTTCATCGCTGGAACCTACTAAATCCATCAAAGGTTCATTGTAAAAGCCTTCCAATTATATAGAGCTTCTTTCCCCCACATTAAGCAGTCCCAACGCGCTGCGCACAGCCTGTCATATTTACACACCACCGGGGAGAGATTCCATGCAAAGCACCACTCCATTAGGAGCCACTCAGGGTTCGGTATTCTTGCTCGAGGACACATTGACACGGGACAGGATGAGGTAACCCACCAACAACCCACTACCAGCTGAACCACAGTCACCGAAACTGTCTGTGAATCAGAAGCGAAACAAGAAGATGAGAATTTAAAAACTGTTTTATTCATTAACATCATTGGCCGTGTAGCAAATTAAAGTGTCTTGCACTTTATGCAAGTATGTTTTGACGTTAACCACCTTTCAGTATCACACCTCGCAACATGTGTTTGTAGATATTTAGAAACAGGTAATGCAAATAACTACTGGATTGGAATCTATGCTCTGAAAACATTGATCATTGTATTCATATATTGTTATTCACAAACTTACTTTTGATTTAGTGAATATTCGGAGTCAACTGACTCATTGCATCAATGTGTTGGTACATATAAATCATGACTTCCTGTTTGTTGATGTTTTCTGTTTTAATGTCCACACTCACTCAGGAGGAAGCATGACTTCCCAAACACAACTTTTCTAGCTGTAAGGATGATTTACATCCACTGACAACAAGTGTGAAATTGTAAATTATGATGGTTTCTCAATATATTTTTTTGGTGGGGGGGTTGGAAGAAGTTCAGGATTCTGTCAGCCACCCTTTCACATAAAGATAATCGGTTGATTTATCTGGAGCCGCTCCAAGCTGTTCCACTCCTCCGTCTACGGGTCATCAAGTCGCGCGCATTAAGACGTCAGGCGCTGGCCCTGGGTGACACGGCGGCATGTGGCCCATCAATATCCCATTCTCAGCACTTTTTTTTGTGTTTATCCGTGGCACCGCTGCTATCTGGATATTGCTCAAAGAAGGTCTAAAAGCATCTCTCACTTTTTCCTGCTGTCTGTACAACTCCTTTTTTTGTGTAAACTATAGACCGCAGAACAACAGTTTGGCTGTTTCTGTTTATTTTACTGAGCAATGGACAACCAAATAAAGGAATTAAGTTAAAAGCCTGAAAGCTCCAATTCGTGTGGACATACAAAAGCCTGAATCTGCCAGCCCTGTTGGGAGGCACAGGGGTGAGATAATGGCTCTTGTCTGTGCTCACAGCATATGCTCGAACATAAGTGTCTCTGTCAGAGCTTCATGCAGTTTTTGACAGGGCTGAAGGGCAGAGGCACACGACAGAGATTTAAATTCCGATTTTTTCCTTTGGGGAAAACAAAAACAAAACAGATGTGTGTTGACGTCCGGGGAGGTTCGCCTTCACATCTGCAGGTGAGGAGATTTTATATATATATATATATATATATATAGATATATATATATTTTTTATTCCCCAGAGATTTGATCAATTTTGGCAGGCCGTCTCATTGTCGACCATTCAAAGGAAAGATTAAAGCGCTCCAGACTCTCAGCCGTGGTCCCCCTCTGCTGCTGGCGCCCGCTACCCTTATCGACGGCCCACTGCTTTGCTTTCAGCTTCCTCCATGAAGGAAAAAAAATAAAAAAATTGAAATTATCACAAGGAAAAACTCTGCACATCCTGCAGCTCACCTAGAGCTGATATAAAATAAATAAAGGAATTTCACACCAACTGTGCAAAGCAAATGTGTTTGTTTTTTTTCTGTCACATTTTAATGGTCCGTGTCCCCCGAGGGGGGAGTCTTGCTGCGCGAACCTGTTGTCTGATTGAGGCATATCTTTGTGGGCTTCTTTTTTTTTTCTCTTCTTTTTTTTTTCTTCCATATTCCGGGTTTTAATAGTGCCCTCAAATTGTTCGTGCCTAATTCCAGCGTGCCACTTTCTGTGTTTATTCGGGGCTAACAGCAAGTCTTGGATTGGATGACAAACCAAAGAGACAGGCTGACACTGGGCTGTCAGGGTGATGCCAAGCCATCTGCTCCTCTGGTGCTTCCAAGCGGGAGCGAGGTGGCAGAGGCCGGGAGAAGAAAAAGACTAAGAACCTCGACGCTAACCTCGCAGACTGTCTTTTGGCTCACCTATAATTCCCGGTGGAGCTGATATCAGTTGACAAAACATGAAATTATCTGAAGAAGTACAGAAATAAATAAATAAATATGTGAGGCTAACTTTGCAATTTTCAGTGGGAAACGCTGCTTGTACTTGCAAATGACTAAACTTTTGCAGCGATTGCGCGTTACTCATGGAACCCTGAGGAGAATCCCAGATGGCAGCACCTCAGCAGGCCTGAGTCATCTGCTATGGAGTGAATAAAGGTCATTCCACAAGAAAAAAAAAGGAAGATAAGTACATAATATTGTGCACTATTAATAATGCTGGAGCACCTGCAGCAGCAGTATTTGTACAGAGCATTTATTCCTTTCCTTTCCTTTTTTTATTTCCTAACAGCCTCCATCTGCTTTCAGAGCAACAAATCCCTCGTAAAAAAGAAAAGAATTGAGCACTTTTTGCTTTTTGTCCACATGAGACACATTCAAGGCCTGCCAACACTAAGACATGTTAAATAGTATCTGCAGCAGTTCATCATTGAGCGAATGATGATGAAACTATTTGCTTAATCTGGGCAGAAAACTTTATTCCCCTGCTCTTTCCTCAAGCTGTCACAGGAAGAAGAAAAAACCAAAACAACCCCACCGAGTCACCTTTAAAAACATAATACGAGTGCAAATTCATTGTCACACGGAGGTTTTAAACACTGAAGAGGCACTGAGGGAGCTACTAAAACAGGAGCAAGATTGAAAAAATCACAAGGTGTTCACCCTTCCCTCCCCAGGAGCGCTGGATGAGTATGGCAGCCTTCAAGCATCTAAAAATATATCATCCACATCAACACATATCATATTTATCTATTTCATAATGCATAAGATTTCACGGTTGTTCTTTGTGAACAACATATTTGTGAATTAGAAATTAATGTTCTAAGATAAGAAAATACATCTATTTAACCACAATGATACACCGCAATGTGGTGAGCTAATGAGCTGTTAAAGATATATTGCATTTGATAGCTACAGATGCCAGCTGACGTCTTCCCTGGGACATTTTGCCTGCACCTCAATGATTCCACCTGCACTGGATCTCAAGGAGATGGTGAAAGGTTTCTCACAGACAGGAGCGGGAGGCATGAATGCAGCTGCAATTGCCAGGAAAAGAAAAGCCGCGATAGGAGCATGTCCGGGGGAGCATGTCCCCCCCTTTCATTTCGCTAACACTCTGTAAAGTGTTGATGAATGGAGCATGCAAAGTGCTGCGGCTTTGGAGTGGCAGGTGTGTTCATCTTACTACCTCTCCATCTTCCTTAGCCTTTATGCTACACATCCCCAGCTCCAATTTACAAGTGACCTTACAACGACGGGCCCGCTCGCTTGCAAATACACCTCAACATGAGTGAGATTTGCTGCTGGTGCAATCGACCTCCATGGTTGGATGTCACATGGGGACAAGCTGCTTTAATGGAGTCGTGGAAACAGGCATCCTTCCCACGGGGGACTGCTAATCTCGTTCAGTTCAAAGTAACAGCTGAAAAAGTATCCCAGCGCATCTATAATTGATTGTGATGACTCGTCAAAACGCATTACACAGTGAGTAAATAATTACATGCATAATTGATCAGGAGGGAGAGAAAAATTGTGTACTATCACTTGCGTCTTTGTTGCTCGCCCCAATTTTTTGACTGCAAGGTCCGACCTTTTCAATCTGGCGGCGCCTCGACCTCGCGGAGCCCTTGAAAAAGTTCATCTGAAGGCGCGACGCATCCTGAATGTGAGGCGCAGTCACAACTCACACATTCGTCGGCTGATCTCATACGCATGCTGTCAAAGGAGACAAACACACAGGTTTCGGACTCTCCTGCCGTGAGGCGAGGTGGCCAACCGCTACAATTGTGCCACACGTGACGAGGAATAAAGAAGCGTAAATATTAACTGTAATGTATTTACTGGAGTTCTCATCACAACTGCTCACAAACATCGTCACTGGAACAAGTGTTCCACTTTGTGTACCGGAAACAATTTGTTGCAAAGTAAGGAAAGGGGAAGGAGAGGTCACAGGCTGACTCACTTTGCCGTCGCTGTGTGCGGCTGCGTGTGTTCTTCTACGGAAGTGAAAGGAAAACTGCTCGCTCATTTCGAGTTGAGAGTTTATCAAGGTGAAAACCTGAGGAGGGCTTGTTATTGTGACATCACTGTGAGGAAACATAATAAACCGGGGTTGGGTTCGGGTGGAATAGTCTGTCAAGTTTGACTGACGTTAGAAAAAGATGTCAGAGTTTGTTCTGTGAGCGCGCGAGAAGAAGAAGGGGAAAGAGAGACAAAAAAAAAAACATTCTGGAAAGAGTGAAAACTACACTTATAAAGAAAGACTTGCACTTTAGTTACTCTTTATCTTCGCGGAGACAACCGGATATTATCACATCCCAAGCTGGTAGACACAAACAAGTCTTGTTTAAGAGCAGCAGGGCTGCTGTGCTTCTATTTCGGTCGCCTTTTTGTTAATGTGTACGTACAAAGACTTGCATTTTCATTTCCGTAATGTCCTGAAAGCCGCACTCGCTGGCGCGCCAGGCTCGGTATCAATTACCTCCATTGCACTCGTACAACTCTCTCTCTCTCTCTCTCTTCCCCCCTCTCTCACTTTCTTTGCCTCTACGATGGGAACAAACGGTGACTCGCAGGCATCTGAAGTCGCGGCTCAGTGATGGAGCGGATGACAGGCAATAACAGGTATAAAACAAATGCGGCGGAATAGAACAATGGCACAGGGGGAGCACGCAGAGAGTGTGACGACTGGCTCACACGGAGGAACTTTCTCCATTGTTAAATATAATCATCCTCTGTTCTGCGTGCGCACTCAAGAGAAATTCCCTCGGGAGTTCATTTACATGAAGCTCGGCAAATTTAGCAACTTCTCAGATTCGCCGCCGCAGTTTTTGAGGTTAACACATCCGACTAAGCGCGCCGGGGACTTCATTGGACCTGAGTGATTGCGATTCAAAAGTTTGTCGAAAGAAAAACTATATGGATATGGAGGTTAGAGCATCTCCATATGTGGTACGCCACGATTGTCTCCTCTCAATCACAGTCAAGCCGTTTAATCTAAACTAACTTTTGTAAAGAAGAAAAAAACACTATTGGCTTTTTCTCTTTTTTTTCTTTTACATAACAGAAGGTTCCCATATGTTGAGGAATAAATAAATCATACACTGATCAGGGAAAAGCAATTGCAACAAGTCCTCACAACGCGAGACGCTCGCACGTTGTGACTTTCAAAGATGTCCTATTTACAGCAGCTCCAATTAACACAATGTCGGAACAAATGATAAACAAGTGTGACGGCGAGATTAAGAATGTCAGTAACAACAGAGGCTCGCTGCTTGTTTCTTGGCAAGTCAAAATTGGGTTTTACCGCTTCGCGTTCACGTCGAAGTTAAAGACAAGCGATAATGCGCCCGACAGGAAATCGCACGGAAGGCCCGAATGGCAGAACGTCGGATTTCGAGGCTTCGTTCCGAGACGCTTCTCTTGTGTGGCTGTTGACAGAGGCTGGCGGCGTGGGAATGACGTTTGAATGCTACCGCATTTCTGTACTAATTTGCATAACTGAGTGCTACTGAGTGCGTTAGGACAGCTGTGGCTCAGAGGTGGTCGGGTGGCCTGTCTGCTGGTTTGATTCCCAGGACTGCAGGATTCGTGACTCACCGCGTCCTTCGGTCCCACGGAGGACGAGCGTCCTCTGCCTGAGCTTGGAGACATGACTGACAGAGTGAAGCACTTGGAGAGTTCAGCACAAGGTGGAAACACTCTGCAGAGGTCAGATCCACGTCAACATCCTTGGAAGTTGTAATACTCGAGTCTTTCAAAAGAAAAATGTAATTGAGCTTTAGAAAAGGAAGTGTTATTGGTCTAACTTAGTCAGTTCAGCAAGTTAGGTTGCCTGGAAGTCTGTTAGCAGACAACAATCTGAGGTGAAGGCACTTTTTTTTTTAAACACAGCTCGGAATGACAGGAACAACCTCAATGGCAGATGGACAATACCATTGTTGCCTTCCCACATCCCTATTGTATGCGTCTTGTTGCTTTCCACCACTGCCGTGAACTGTTGCAGTAAAGCGCCATTCAAGAGTTGTGTCACATTCAGCAAGCTCAGCCTTGTTTTCTGGTGAGAATCCAGGCCTACTTAAACCACTACTGGGTCTTTACTCCCATGACCTCTGGGTGTTTGTTTGTCAAGCTTGCTGGATTGCCTCATCCATCAAGGCTCTATTGATGTTGACCCGGAGTGTATTTTAAATGCTATCCACCAATAAGAAGGTGTTCATGATGCTCAGATTGTCTGGACAGCGATGTCACAAGCCAGGCACTGTGGGAGGGTTGCACGCGGAATCTGTTGCATTGTCCCTTGAAGGGGAACACGAGGGACCGTGAACAGGAGTCAATAGAAGTAACTGATTGCAGTCTTATCGATGTCTCAATAGTATTAAGAACCTAAGTAAACAAGTAGCTATGAAAGAGAGTCACAGACATTATACACTTATTTCATGTTGATACTGACTTGCAGTTCATTCATGATGTTACCAGGAACGCTGCTCTGCCCATGTTCTTCTTCTGCGCAGTGTCAGCAAGTCAGGTTTTTTTTACTTTGTTGTTTGTTTGTTTTTTTTTTGTCTTTGCACTCAAGTGGTCTGAAATCTGCTGTCCTAACACAACAGTGCGCTGGTGAATTAATATGCAAACGGAATCACAGCTCGCTCACCCACACACAAATGGTGCTCGCGACTCTACTTAACTGGTGTATATGCACAGGGTCATTGAATAATTTGCGAGATATTACTTCGGTAATAGCGCTTTTTGTACATCAAGGCTAAATTGGTCATTTCTCTGCTCACTGTAGGAAGCGGAGTGGAATGAGATGAGGAGGAGGAGGAGGAGGAGGAGGAGGAGGAGGACAGGAGGAGGTGCACTTCATTCAAGTGGGATGCTTCTTGAGGCAAATGAAGGGTTGGTTTTGAAGCGCGATCCCTTTTCATCTTCGCCGCTCTCTTAATCTCGCCCCTGTCCCCGAAGAGATTAAAACAATGAAATTAGACGGGGGCACGAGAAAAAAAAAGAAAAAGTTTGCCCTTTGAGGTGTAACGATTTCAATGGCTTCCACTCCCACAATTTAACGGCGCTAAATCATACGTCGTTCATCCAGCGGGGCCCTTTTTCAAAGCAGCGCTTGCTGTTTATCTCCCGGAAAAAAAAGGAGTTTGGCACAACAGAACGAACTGAGAGGAAAATAATCTTGTCATTTGGTCTTCGATATTTTCAACAGACTGGCAACAAACTTTGCCGCGACAACGCTATTTTTCACTGGAAACGTTGTTTGCGCGGGGTATCATAGAAAAACACAGATCCAGGCAGTTTGCACATTGTGTACTCATCCTCTCTCTCTCTCTCTCTCTCTACTTCACTCCGTCTCACGCAGCAGCCAACACACACACACACACACACACACACACACACACACACACACACACACACACACACACCCCAAACGCATCCAGATCCAACTTTGCTTTTAAGTCTTGTGGCATGACACAAAGGGGGATCCTTCCTTTCCCCACACATCATCTGAAAAGGGAGAAAATCAAAAAGACACAAAGAGGCGTCGCGCAATTCAATGGGGAGAAAACTCATTCTGTCACCACTGCCATTCTGAGTGAGATTACAGTGGGGACCCGCGGCCCATGTTGCCTTTGCCTTGCCGACATCGGTGTGTGTGTGTGTGTGTGTGTGTGTGTGTGTGTGTGTGTGTGTGTGTGTGTGTGTGTGTGCGTAATGAAGGCTCTTCTGGAGGAAGCGTCAGCGCGCGCCACGCCTGCGTCACTTGTCTCCATACGTGCTCCTGTTTGAGAGGTAAGGCAACAGTCGGATGTTGTCCGGGATGCGCACGTCTCCGGCGGCAGATTCGTATGCTTTGTTTTGGGGTTTTTTTTTCCAAAAGGGAGACACAGATAATCACGACTGACCTATCTTGGATTGGAACGCGCGAGATGCACGCCGCTTCTGCTTCCTAATTTGTATTCAGCCTAATGATGTTTCCTGCTTTGTCTATGGAATCCGTAATGAAGCACAGAGAATCCGTGCAAGCGTGCGCCACAGAAAAAAAAAAAAAAAAAGAAATACGCAGCAACAACAAGCACACAAGCAAAATAGTTAAGAACAAAGAAACGCGGCTCCGGGTAATTGGTCGGCTGGTAATTTGTTTTGTGCTCTCTGTAACTTTTGCGTCAAATAACACCAAAATCTCATGTTGTAGCCCGTGATGAGGCTGGAACGCAATCGCGTGCCCCAATTTCAACAAAGCCGAGTGAAACAAAAAACACGTGTCCTCCTGCCTGCACCTCACACTCATCTCAAGGAGCTTGGGGACCTCGGCGCTCTGTGTGGTGGCAAGGTCAGGACGTAGTGTCAAATGCTACGAAAAACGAGACGCGATTGGTAAGAACATCTCATGAAGCCAAACTGATTGAGAGCCGAATGGTGACAACAAGAAAGTTTAGCATTTTATTTTGAAAATGACACTGATGGCAACGAGAGACCTCCAAAAAAAGCTTTTTTTTGACAGGGGCAATAAAATGATGCTTAAAAGTCAGCTTCACTAATTAAAAACCAGCCAGAGAAGCATTTTGCAGTCAAAGAAGCTAATTGGCATCAAGTCAGTCATATTATAATCTTATTTCTTTCTCCGAAGTGAAGAGGAGCAGGGGAGAAAAAGCCCAAATAGAAATCATCGTAAATACATAAACATATCTATAATAAACCAAAAAGTGAACTCTGTGACAGAAATTCAGAACAGTGCCATTAAATGACCTTTACTCTTGCTGTGTAATATAAATTAAACTTCAGCTCTGTACATAAACTGGTTATTTAAACTATTTTTGACATGTTTTTCTTGAATAAGTGTTGCAAAGATGTGGATTAATTTCATCTGTGCTGCCATTAAAAAAAAAAACAGACTTGATCATGAACACTCGCTTGGAACGCGGTGGCCCGTGACCACTCGAACAAACACCGCCGAGTCCTCTGAGTCCAACTGAAGGCGCGGATTTTTTTGCAGTGCAACGTTTTGGCCGTCGCCTCCATCCCAGCAGCGCGAGCTTCACGGTGGGTTTATGAGCTGACCTGCCCGCAGCGCAGACCTGCTCTCCACCCTCACAGACCTTGTTGGCACCGACTCGAGACTGGCGAGCGGCTGCGCTGACTCCGCGCCTCTTCCAAAACTGCGATTAGGGCTCTCCTCACCACTCTGACGTTTCCGGGATGCTAGTAGGAGAGGAGGTACAGTCGGTGCTAAACGTGACATCGTCTCTAAGCTCTTATAAAAGGGGCTGTTGTGACTGAATACAGCATGTTCTTATATTATAAGAGTTTGACTGCTGCCACAACCAATAGTGTGTGTGTGTGTGTGTGTGTGTGTGTGTGTGCGTGCGCGCGCGTGTGTGTGACAGTACATTCACTAACACTGTGACTGTTTCACAACACTGCAGACTAATTTCAGCATCACAGCTGAGCAACGTGCTTCTGTGGTTAAGGCTGAAACCAGGCTTGTTTACTGCTGTCTCCTGCTGAACTCCCACACAGGTGCTCTCCGATACGTCGCCTGTATGCTCGAAGTCTGGCCGAGCCGTGGTAACTTTAAAACGCTCGGCAGCAATCACAGAAGAAGCCCTCGCACGCTTCGCTTCTCTGACAACGAAATCAACGCCGCTCCGCTGGGAGCCCTGATGCCAGCACGCCCCCGTCCTTGCGTGCAGCATCTCACGCCACGTTAGTCCTTGATTGGATCTGCGTTCGCGATTGTTTCTTTTGTATTTACTTTTGAATAGATCATAATTCAGATCGCAGAACTTTTATAGCATGATACAAGAGGCTCTATCAATGTCACATGTCAATGGCTCCCTTGCCTGGAACACAAACCATCGTCTCTCTCCGCTGACAGTTTCTGCTCCCATTTTACTGTCGTTTTATTTCCATACGCAGCTGCATTTGCCTTATATATGATGGCTTCACAATAACAAGGTCACTTCAGCTTTACAACACAAAAGTGCCAATGTAACAAGATTTATGTGTGATCACTTGACTCGCGCAGCTTGACATGACCTCTGTTGGAGACTTGAATGCTTCCTTTTGTCCTCCTGTGACAGTTGACACAAAACAGGGCAGCGATCATGGAGACATTCAACAGCAGACGGACATACAGTAAATAAGAACACTTTTTTTTTTTAAAAAACAGTCGGCAGTGAGTGTCTAGAAAATACTGCATACGAGTTTTGCTGGAAGATAACAGAGCTGGGATCAGCAAACAGATTGTGATTATGATCAGTGCAGAGAGAAACTTGAAGTCTGCAAGTGTAAACATAACCTTTGTTGAACTGTGGGATCTGTAAATCGCTGCGGACTCACATGTGTGCATGGGAACTTTTCTCTCTGAAGCGTCCTCATTATGAGGGGAAAATAAAACTCACTCTTAAACAGCACAAGTGGAACACAGAGTGGCATCGTGCTGTGGCGGAGCATGTGTCATTAAACTGCAAGATCTGCTGAATCGTATGCATTTTAATAAATACAAATCTTAGTATTGATAGAAGTTGCTTCAAAGTTCAACTATAATATTGTCACCGAACTTTTCCTCCATTTCCATTTTGTTGTAAACATTAGTGTGAAACGCACCAACCAGCTTGTTGGACGGAGAAACGACCTTGATCCCGGATGTGCGCGTCCATTGCTCTCTGAGCATGTGTCTGGTGGCTTTGGATCCACAGCAGGCCACGTGTTTCAAGCCCCAGCTGAAGAGAGACAAAGACATCCTGCCAGAGAAAACACAAACCTCGAGAGGCAGCGTACAAGTTGTTAGGGGAAATCTCACGTACATATGACAGGCTTCACCTGAAGACGAGTGGGAAAGTTGTCAGCTGCTGGTAAACAGCATCTACTGTTTATATTTGCCTCTGGGACAAAATGTTGTAATAGACGTTATAGACATAGTTGTTGTAGAAGCTCATCGTAGGTGAAGAATTATGATTGCAAATGGACCAAAATGTGCAAGATCACTCAAAGTGCTCTTCGATGAATGTGGCCAGGGTGCGTTTGTCCAACAGAGCGTAGGACATCAGCAGACGATAGGCCGGGCAAAACAGCAACAATTACCACCGGCTGGGAAATCGCACCCTGAGTAAGGAGAGTCTGATCAGCACACTTGGTCAGAAGACTCACGTACAGAACCTTCTGAGAGCAACTTTGTCCTCGTGGCTCTTCCTTGAACTCAATCTGATTCGAGTACACATCGTCGTGTCGTTTTGAAGAGCAGCTGTCCGAGGTGAAGTTCTTCACACGAGTCTTGAGTTTTCCTGAAGAGGCTCAGATGCCTTGGAGCAAACACGCTGTTTTTCTTGCCACCTTTTCGTCGAAGTACGAAAAGCACAAATAAATTCACACCTGAATGTACTTTGTTGGAAATCAAAATATAAGACGGCACCAACGGCATCGGGCGTTTGAGTCGCATGTGAAGCGCCACACATTTCTAAAAGGTTTATTTTGTCACACTACCAGTCAAAGTCAGGCAGATAATAACACATAATCACACCAATAAAAATCCTCTATATCGAGAATTAACCACAATGGAATGAACACTGGCACAGTCCAAGTCACTCATAAGCCTGTTTACAAGTTTCACGTTCCCCGAACAACATTGTAATGTGCAGCGGGAAAGAATGAATGAAAAAGTCATTTCCCTGAGAAAAGCTCCGGCAGAAACTGAGCAAAGGGATTCACTTTCTAATCCTCTTTCGAAATGTCCGCGAACGCTTTTGGCACGGCTGACAGTGGTCATGTATGTCTAATCTATATAAAACTCCTTGCCGCATGTTTTACAAGGTCTCTGCCCCGCTCTCCTTTTCTGCCGTCCCCACGGCAACACTTCCTCGCCGGTAATCCCGAGCAAATCTCCCGGCCTGACCGCGCGGTCGGAGCCGTAACCTGGGCCATGTTGCAGTTATCAACCCCGGCCACATTGCATTGGAAGTTTGCCACTTTCTTCGCTCGGCCAGGGGAGGGTTTAAAAAAAAAACCACACACACACAAACACACACACAGAAACAACAAACACTCAGATCTCTGCAGATCCACCACACACAACCCAAAAAAATAAAGCCCCCCCCCAAAAAAAATCACCGCCCAACTTAAGCGAGAAGTGGGACGGTGCGAGAAAAAGTCTCGCTCTCTCTGTTTTTGTTTTGCTTCGCCCGGATATTGTCGTGCAGTTTTCACAACGAGGGAACAAACACAGAGGAAGGTGGGGTGGCGGGGGTGAGGGTGGGGGGGGGGGGACTTCTTTTCTATTAGGACTGAAGAACACCGTGCTTCCTTCCTTCTTTACCCCCCCCCCTCTGAAGTCTGGCTGAGAAAGAAAGCTTTGAAGCCTCTCCTCTCCGTCCTCCCTCTGCCTATATCTGTTAATTTGGGTCACTGTGTCACCTCAGAGGAGACCGAGGTCCTCTCATTACTGCCGTGATATGAGCTAATGCATCACTGTCCATAGGTACACCACGGGGGGAGAGAAAAAAAGAACAGCTCAAGTCAGGGAAAAAAAAGAAAAGAAAAAAGAAGTATGATTGGTTTAATGCAATTATGTGGAAGTTTAACCTGGATGATATAGAGGAATTGTCATACTTTATGGCTTTCAATATGCTTATGAATGGGGCACAGGAGGCGACGGAGAGGCCGCTCTTTGATGCCGAGAGTGGGGCCCATCAATGATTTTCATTTCACAGCCTGGTGAGCACATTCGCAGTGGTCTCGATAAGCACAGGATGAAAGAGTGGGAAGGTGGTGGTGGTGGGGGGGGGGTCAGCCTCACTCCACGCACCCGATGAAAATGGTGGTCATCGTCTGGCCGCTGACCACTGCGACGCGCAGGTCGGCCGCAACAGTTGTCATCGCTTGATTGCCAGCCGTTAATGAACGGAGTGGTCGTTCGCTCTCTCTCTCTCTCTCCTCCCCCTTTCCTGTCGGCGAAACCGTACGGTCGGCTGAGTGGTAATTGGGTGAATGACTGGATAAGTGGTGAAAATGGAGGGCAAATGCAAACGTCAGTCTTCAAACTGTACTGTGAAGGTGAAAATGATTAAGGCTCCGACGCTTCCAGAGGTTGTTTCGGGATAAGGTTCTTTTTTTTTTTTTACACAAAGTCGAATATTTAAAGCCATTTATAAACACTGTTTGACCAGGTATTGGAGTAAAAAAAAACACATTGGAAATGAAAACTGCCCAGACTTTCTTGTTTGTTTGTTTCTTTTTCTTTTTTATGGTGTGTCCTTAAATTACTCTCACATTCAAGTTTTCTCTTTGCAGAACGCCTTTCCCAAAACATGCCTCCGTCCGGCTCCCGACGTGACAAATCAAGCTATCGAGGGGAAAACAGCGCTGAGTCCATTTCAGCTGGAGATAATGTATTTGATACTGGGGCCTGCGTGCCATCACGCAGCGCACGGTGCCACATTTTTATGGCCGGAGCCTGATTAGATCTCGGCGCGGTGGCAAAAGGAGCCATTAATTGATATGGGAGTCATATGCTGCTAACAGGGTTCGAATGGAAGCTGGTGTCGCTGCAGAGATGCATCGCAACGCTGCGCAGGAGCTGCAGCGTACCGGTTCTTGGTCCGCCTGATGTTGGAATGGTGCATTAGGTTAGTAATGGTGTAAAGTTAAACCTTTTAGCTGAATTATTATCATAAAAGAGACCAAATCAAGGGTCTGATCTGTCCCACAGGTTGTTGTGTTTTTTCAGGACAGCGTGCAGTTCACAACAAACTTCTGTGGCTTATTTTTACACTCGTGAGAAGTCGAATCGCAATTGCGTGGCCATGATTGTTCCATTCTCCATCCCAGCAGGGTTATATCATAACAAGTGAGGAAAAAAACCCAAACTTACTGCGCTATTCTGCTTTGCTGCGTTCTCTTGTGTAACTTGATAAGAAACCGTCCCTGTTTCTCATTTTGTTTTTTAAAAAGAGTCTGTGAAAACTTGTGCCGTCGCCGTGGCAGATGGCCACAGCGACAGTCACACACCAGTCAGTCACAAAGTACAACAGCCGTGAACAACACGAACCAGCTTCGGGCGAAAGTATTTTTTTTCTCATATAAAAAAACCAAAAAAAAAAACCCAATCTTGTCTTCAGACACGGTTCCATATGTGGTCAGTTTAGATGCAGATGTTACAAGTTTGATGGAAGAAAATAAAAAACAAAACAGCTAAAAAGATCTGCTTGTTTGTTCTTCTGTTTCACAACCACCAGCGTGTCTGCTGCGCGTCTCCTCACACCTGTCGGCCCGCAATTATACACTGATGAAAGAAACGACGGAAAAAGAATTTGAAAATCATTTTGACATCATTTTTTTAATTTCATAAAGGGATTACACATCAGAATTCAAGCACACACACACACACACGCACACACTCACACACACACACACACACACACATATTGAATGCAAGCCTTTGGCCCAATTAGTACCACCCTCTTGTTGCACAAAATAATTTGTGCCATCTGTGTGGCATGCATTATCATTATCGTTAACAAAACAACCTCCTCCTTCACTCCAACAATGGAATCTGGTCACGGATGACAGCTTGCTTGCTCACAATGGATCTCCAAGGAACCATTAACCCCAATAGCAACAATCTGTAAATACATTTTCAGCCAATGAGATTAATGTCGGAATGGCGTGAGGAAAAAAAAGGACCAAAAAAAAAAAACAGAGGGTTTTTTTTTTTGCTAGTAGGCATTCAGATCATGTCTGGGGTCTGATGCTTCCGCGGTCCCACCAGGATGGCTCGCAGTTATCTGCTGTTTACCCTGCTTAATTAACCAAATTCCCCAGCCTTTCCTCTCCTGAACAGCCACCTGTACAACACACCTAAGAACAGACGCAGATTATGCTAGTGGGTCCCGGGAGCGACTCAAATCAACAGCCTGTAATACCTCCTCAGCTGGGACGTGCTGATATTTGCTCTGAAAGCCGGCGAAAAAAAACAAAAACAACGGCAAACATCCTCCGACTGTCACACGGACACAGACACGGATGCATCACGGGGACCGAAGACACACCGAACTCCTCCTCAAGACATTTCAATAACATTCGCATGAATATTCATGCATCAACACGTTAATCGAGAAACTGTTGGGGAAAAAAAATCTAAATAAACACATAGGAGTGGATATTTGAACGATGAGGAAGCTTGTTGGAATTGTAATTATCACCTCGAATGGGATGTCACACCTTTGTTGCAACAACTAAAAGAGCAAGTGTTTTTTAAACGATTCCATCAATAAGTGGAAGAAAAGAGAGAAAGAGAAGAGAGCTCCAACATTTGATAGTCCAGCTTTTATTCCACGGACTGCTTGTTCTAAATTAGTAAGATTACATCTGTTATTCGCCTCTACCTGCACCATGACCAAAAGGAGATTACAGAGAGGCGAAGCAGCAGCCTGAACCACATGTCAAAAAGTCTATTATTGGTCAGGAAACGGGCTTTAGGAAGGGGAGGAGGGTGGGTTTTTTTTCTCTCTAGGATATGACTGCATCCATAACTGAAGGACGTGTTTACAGCCCTCCTAATGGATCTCTGCTGTAAACTCATTTCAACTCTGCGGGATATCATTGCCTCCTTGTCTGCATCCTCAGTTATGATTGCGCTGTCACAGAAGATGTGTGCTTTATAATTACGAGCAGTAGCGTCGCGGGCGACACGGGAAAAGCTCCAGCCAGTGTTACTGTAATATGTATGGATGTATAAAAACGGGGGCCGGATTTTACAGTTTCGAGCAAATTTGAATTGCATTGTTTATCTGCGGTGTGCCAGCGACCCAGCTTGTTTGGCGAAATGAAATAAAACAGCAAGTTGTCGGGATTGCTGAACAACATCGTTCCTTTCGAACAATGCGGCACTCGCGGGCCTGAAAGGCATCAAGACCCGCAACGAAGACCGACTCGGGCAAAACCGAGAGCGGATCAGACTCCGTTTCCGAGTTTTGAAATTCATCTTTGACATTTCCACGGCTAACGTGCCGGCATTATGGCCAACACAGCAATCGCACACACACACCGCCAGCCCCTCATTTGTGTCCACAGCCGAGGGGTCTACGTCGGCGTCCGGCCGCGTTCAGCCTCCGCTCCATTGACTTGCTAATGCCCTCTGTTGAGGCTGTAAATGTCACTGCGGTGCTGACCCTTCACATCCCGATAAAGGGTAACCAATTTATTTGTCTGCTGTGCAGGTGGTTTTCAAAACAAGCTGGAACTTTGGGTTGGTCTGCCAGCTTGTTGTGTCTGGGTGGAATCCCCCCCCCCCACACACACACACACAGGGACTGATGTGCAACTTGTACTTTATAAAAAGATTTTGTTGTAAAATGAATTTAACATCCTTTTGCAGGAACAGTAGAGTTATCTCTGTGTGGACTTTGCATGTTCTACCTGTGCACATACTGTATATGTTCACTCATATGAGTTTATTTGGAGACTCTACATTATAAGTGTGCGTGCGTGCGTGCGTGCGTGCGTGCGTGCGTGCGTGCGTGCGTGCGTGCGTGTGTGCGTGTGTGTGTGCGTGTGTGAGTGTGTGTGTGTGTGTGTGTGTGTGTGTGTGTCCTGTAATGGTCTGGCTTCGAGAAGCCCGAACCAGTCAGTTGCCAGCCAGATGACGGCCGGGACCACCTCCAGTCCGACGCCACCATAAACTGAGCGGGCGGTGCTTCAGCAGGGTGGAACTCACACTCCGTTTCCACCCGTACGGCCTCAAAATTTCCTGTCGGCGACGACTTCATTTGGAAACATTAACCGACCAATAAATTGCGTTTAAAGGTAATGTCATTGAGACTTTAGCCTCAACACAGCGCATGAGGCACGCCACCGGCTCCGGGCTCGCCTGTGTGTGCTCTGTTGCACAGTTTCACGTCTCCGCTGAACATAAAAAAAAAAAAAAAAAAGCAATTTATTTTGTACTTTATTCTCAGTGGGTTCAAATCTTAAACAAACACCTATTTGTGTGGATGTACTGTTTTTATGTCTGTCATTTCTTTTTTTTTCTCGTTTCTTGGTCTTGCCTGTGCAATTTAGCATGGAAATTGGAAGATTGTTTATAGTAGCGGAGCCACCCTGGTAAAACAATTCAATCTGCCGCCTTTTAGAAACACCGCAAATACTATTTTCTCAAAGCCCATTATGGCGTAGCATTTATCTTTATTTACTATGAGCACGCTGTGTGCGAGCAAGTAAATAATATTTTGACCCTGCCAGTGCTCCGGTCCTTTGGAGGAAATATTGGATAGAATTTGAAAAGACAGGTGGCAATAATGGTGATGCATGTGTGTGTGCGGGGGGGGCGGGTGAATTGCCTTTGCTATTTGTGTACATAAAAGTGCCTGTTAGTATGTGGAACGTCTGGCGCTTTCGGAGGTGGGAGGAGGAGGGAGGGGGGGGCATGTGGGCTTGCACACGCCGCGTGTTTGAGGTAGAAACACCCAGCACTGATATCGCATAAAATGTCCATCGCGCTGTGTTCTTTGACAAAGCCTTGGGCAAACAGTTCAATACAGCTTCATCTCATCAGACCTTGGCACTAAACCCTCCCGAGATGCACGCGGGACAGAGCTTGAGCCGCTGCCAACGAACTGCGGGCCCGGGGAAAGCAGGAGGGGGGGGTGGGAGTGTTTGCCTTGTAAGGACACCACCAGAGCAAGTCCCAGCAAGTTATTTGTTCCCTTCTTTTGCCATCTAATCAATGCCCCCTGAGCCACAGATAAACCGATAGGTTCCTCCCGAAAGGTCGCGGACGCCTTCCGCAGATCTCCCCGTGTTTGCCGTGTCGGGGAAACAAAAGGCTCATATTCGCCGTCGAGAGTCCCCAAATGCATAATGGACACGAGCGCCGATGAGCAGGCTCGCTCGCGCGCGCGCACGAATGCGGCTCACATGTAAACACACCGCCGAGTGTTTGTGTGCAACCTTGCCTCCGAGGAACTGTATCGGTGCCAGCATCTATCTTGTTAAAGGTGAAATGGGCAGAGCAGGCAGTGTGCTGTCAGCTTATTTTTCTGAAGCCATAAATTCAGTGCATAAAACTCACTGGAGTAAAACTCTCAAAGGGAAAAGTACATTTTCTTTTGCAGCCACTGGGATTATGCTCCGGCAGACAGAAAGATTTAAAGTGTCAATAAATGTTCAAAACAAAAAGCCCGTCTTTGCTGTCTTTTACTGCCAAGATGGAAAGATTAATCTATATTTAACATTCATGCTCGGATTCACAAGCAAACAGTGAACACGGCGGCGACAACAGATTTTTCATTTAAAGTAATTTACAGTAAGTAAATAAGTCGTTTAGCTTCGGCAAGTCTCCCCCGGGGAGGAGGGGGGGGGCACATTGAAGTCGCTGCTTTTGATGCTGGAATCAAAAGTTAAACTCTCGTTTTCAGACTTTCAAGGTGACACGGAGACATGAAGAGATCTCCCCCCCTCCACTCGTTTTCAAGGAGCGAGAGAGCGACTTTTTCCATTCGGAGGTCTACTGCATATTAAAGTGTCGCGGACTATCCTTCACCATCATGAACTATCATGAACTATCATTTGTCTGCGATCCATGATCGATTGCCGCGTTCAGTCTGAGGAGGGGCGGCGAGCTAATGACCGGACGGGGTGAAACCGAGGCCGTGCGAGCCTTTTGGCTGACTAAAGATGACCTTACAAGCCAAATGACAGGATCAATGTTTAGATAACAACTATGGATTGTTTTCGCTACCACAGGGGGGGGATGGAGGTGATGGCGGGCCGACACGTGTTCCATCTTCCTCGAATGCCGATACGCTGGGAGAAATTGTGACTCAGACGTTGTTTTGTTTCCTTCTTGCTTCTTCTCACCTTGAAAATACACAAGAGGGTTCCACTTTGACGCGCCCGGCGTCGCGAGGAGACGTTCAGAAGCAGCGAGAGGAAAGCACGGGGGTGATTATCAAAAGGGAACCTTTGTAAGCAAGATTAGACTGGGAGGTAAAGAAAGGCGGGGTCCGGGACAGGGAGATGGAGCACCAGGAGGGGACCCTCAGGGCTTCTTCTTCCTCCTGACATTTGTCTTCTTCTCTCCCCCTCCTCTCTCGCTCTCTCCTCTTAACTTCCTCGCCCTCTCTCCCTCTCTCCCTCTCTCTCTCCCTGTCTCTGGTTTTGTCTGTCTGTGTCTCGTCCTCTCCAGCAGAGCACGGTGTAATCTCTCGCTCCCCTGTGGGTCCGGGGAGTAAATCAGCACAGCTGGATCACAGGCATCAATCTCAGCCAGCCCTCAGGATGGGCCACTTGTGAGCCCACGGGGAGGCATTTCCTCTTCATTCCAAATGAGAGACAAATGTTGCAGGGAGAAAGCAGCACCGTGTGGTAGGGGGGGTGGGGGGTTGAGCGCGGCGCAGGGGGTGGTGGTGGTGGTGGACGGGCGGGTGGGGGGGGAGTGGGGCAGTGAAGGTGGTGGAGTTGTGGGGAGAGGCGAGATTGGCGGGAGAGTAAAAGTGACACAGGGAGGAGAGGAGACAAGTGGATGAAACGGAGAGGAGAGGGGAAATACAGCGCACCAACATGTACAGTCAGCACTACATCTCTGTCTCCTAATGAAAAAAAAGAAGGGGAAAAAAAGTGCCGGCTGGGTGGGGGGGTAGGGGGGGTTACTTGTTACCAGTCTGGACGATTTTCATGAGATTGTGCTGTCAATGAGTGATTCACCTTTACTGCATGGGAAATTTTAATATGTGTGTATGTGTGTGTGCATGTGTGTGTGTGTGGTGGGCGTTATGAGGAGCGGATTATGAGATCTCATTCGTCCTCTTGACTGGGAGCGGGACAGAGTCCAAAAAGGGACACAAAGAGCCAACATCCAACGAAATAACATGCAGCAGTACATACAACATAAGAACAAACCCAGACGCTCCACGGCAACCAAATTACGACTGTAATCTTGTTCTAAGATCGACGTACAGTACGTTTCGGTACTTGTCGAACGATGTGACTGGACACAACTGCTCCAACGTCTCATAACACAGCCTCCGTTTCAGTGGCGCTGCGAGCAGGTGACCAGCTGTGGAACAGATGCTCTTGTTGTCGTTGACTCCCACTTGAGGTTGCAAGCTTTCAGAGCATTCCTGGGTGGCCGTGGTGTAAACATACAATGTGCATTAAATGTCGGTGTTGACATTGCTTTGCTCCCAAGCTGAGGAGACGAGCTTTCGATGAGTCAGCAGAAAGTAGCTGCTCTGCTGTTCGGTACAAACTGATGCACCTGCAGTTCACTAGTTCCACTCAAGCTGTTGTTTGAAATGTTTGGCTAACTGATAAATGAGCCAACGAGACCCTCTCTGTTGGCCTTAACAGGACCAGAATAAGAGTTATTTTATCTAATCATATTTTTTCTGCTGTCTGTTGCCTGGGGTCAGGAGGTCACCTTGAAGGCCCTCAGAAATAAATGATGCTGATGTGCATCAGCCACAATGATGTGGGCTCGCTCCAGCAAAGAAGAGCATAAAGAGAACTGTTTTGATACCTAAACAATGATGATACACGATGATGTACTTTTGCATCACCTGTGAGCAAAATGTGACATATATTCGAATGTGTGTGGCCGTAATGATGACAAGTGCAAAGAAGAACGCTCGGACATGTGGCAGACAATGGAGAGCGACCATTAGAACCAACCAGCACATGTTAAGTGAGCAGGATTTCATTGAAGTCCCCTCTCAGAGACAAATGACAGCTCTGTGAATGGGACCGCGTGACGCCATTGTTCTAACCCACACAACAATCCTCGTCAATACAACAAAGACAAAGCAGCAACTTAACTTGCTTCCAACCAAAGTGGCACCACTGACAATGTGCTCAATGTATTTAACGCCGTCACTCCAGTTTAACTGTTTGAATGCTCTCATAAACGGTGTTTTTGAAGCTTGCCGACAGACAGACATGTTGGTACCTCTGGGTAATGCGTTGCTAAACAATGTCCACCGGTTGCCCAAGGCCAAAACATACTTCATGATGTTTCCCTGGCAACGCTGTCTCAGAAGCCAATCAAACGCTCGCAAATAAGCACAGTAACTCCAGCGTGTGTGCAGTCAAGCTTCGCTGTGGTCCTCCTCTGGTGTTGTCGCCTTCGTTCATCTCTCCGGTGTGCATTTCCAACCAGCGACGACACGATTTCAGACTTTTAATTAGCTGCTGCCAATTCGGGGCCGCGTAATAAAGCTGAGTCAATAATAAATTAAAAATAATCGGCGCTCATTTGATAACGGGCTGTTTTTATAACTTCAGAGGGGGTTTGTGTTCCGATCGCGATAATGCTACCTCTCTTAATAGCCCGGGTGGTAATTAATTTCCATCACAAAGGAAAGTGACACGGGTGATGTAACGCGGTAATCCCAAATTGCTCGCCGGCCCCTCTTCGCTTACATCGATCCTCGGAAGCGGAGCGGGCCGGCGTTCGGGCAGCCGACATCTGACTTTGAGGGCACGCTGACATTGGGCTCAGGTTGTGTGTGTGTGTGTGTGTGTGTGTGTGTGTGTGTGTGTGTGTGTGTGTGTGTGTGTGTGTGTGTGTGTGTGT
>JAUESF010000016.1:8571950-8594811 GCA_032274765.1 Malacoctenus tetranemus | reverse complement strand
TGTGTGTGTGTGTGTGTGTGTGTGTGTGTGTGTGTGTGTGTGTGTGTGTGTGTGTGTGTGTGTGTGTGTGTTATGAAGAAAACACTGCAGAAACCTTTAATGTGATTTCTTGCGTTATAAATGTGTATTCAAAACTTTTGGTCACATTGTATATTATTTCGGTTATTAGGCTGCGTGAGCCCGTGGTCTTAATTTCCCAGCTGACCACGCGAAATGAGCCGGTTCCATATTCAGTGACGCCATAGGTGCTGCGAATATAAATCACGTAGTTTCAATATAAAGGTAAGATGTGACAAAAATAACAGCGCAGACAGTTGTTCAAACAAGACCAAACATAGCAGGGCGCATCACCTCAACTGAATAGATCTGTTTTAGGACCAAAAAAAGAGCGAAGAAATAAAAAAGATAGATACCTGAAGATATTAATTCCACGAGTTCTGCCGCGCATAAGGAAAAAAGGTGAAGAAGCAGCGGTCGTGTGCGCCGATAATCCCCCAAACGTCTGCCCCGCCAGCTCCCCCACTCGCGTCGAGTTGCGGCAGAAGACAAATGACGAGCGGCGCCCAGTCGAGGACCGACGGCTCTGAAGATATTACAGTGGGAAACACACATCTGTTATCCAAAAGTCCTGAATTGGCAGTCAAGAGCCGCTCCATTTTGCTGATTAAGAAGCTCGATATTTCACGGATTGTCATCTCAAAGTGTGAATCTGTTGGGCGCTGTCACGGCCGGATCGTATGTGTACAGTGGGAAGATTTAGTGGTCCACTTTGTGCCGCATTTTTCATGTTAAAAAGAGAAAGAAAAAAAACAAAAACGCAGCGACGACAGTGGGATGTGAAGCTATTGACCACAGTGGCTTTAACTGCTCCAGCACAGAGAGCGTTTTTCTTGAGAGGCCCTTCTTTTTTTCACCGTCTTCTTCTTCTTCTTCTTCTCCCTGCCCCGGCCCATTATCTGTGGTCTCAGTTTCTCACAGTGGAATTGATTGTGGAAAAGTGATTTCTCTCCTCTTTTGTTCTACTTTCCGCTTTTCAGTTTCTCTCGCTCTTTTTTTTTCTTTTAACTGTTTCACAGTTTCCTCCCCACTCTCTCTCTGTCTCTCTCTCTCTTTCTGTTTACAGACACGGACACCAATAACGGGAGGGGGCGATAATTCCAAAATGGCCACAGCGTCGGTGTGACGGGAGTAATCGGAAACCTGTTCCAGCATTGACTGAGCAGAACATCCCCACTTTGGATCGGAGTGCGCTCTTCGTCGTCGCGGCTCCGCAGCTTCAAAACCTCGAAGTGAAGATGCATAAAAACACTGCAGCGACAATAAGCAATGCATGCATTCACAATAAGCAGCTCATTAAGCGCAGAAGATTGTTGTTTTTTTTTCTCCCGGACAAAAACTTCCCATTGATATTCACGGAGTGTTATTTTTACATTAAAATATGCAGCCGTTGCCTTCCGACAAATCCCCGCGATGAGAGAGGCAGGATTGGTCTCTTCACAATCCCTGGATAGAGACCACCGCTTCCCCTCTGATATCTATAGATTTCTTTATACCACATCAAAGGAGACGTTAGCCTTGGGGGTGCGCTTGTAAATCACCCAAATGACACTTGTGCTGGCGATGTTTGACACGCGTCGGAGGCGCCGGCTCACCAAAGTCTATTTCCCCTTTGTGGAGCGGTTGATTCTGCGCGTTTTTTTGAAGCCGGCTCAGAAGGAGGGGTGGGGGGGAGGTGGTTGAAGCGCTGCAGTGCCGCGAGCCACGGGGACGTGTTGACAAATCGCACAAAGAGCGCACCTGTATGCGGGAGATTAGGCTCCTCAGACCTGTGCAAAGACTGGAAGGGTGACAGTCGGCAAACAAAGAGGCGAGGCCATTATTCTAACTGCGACATAATGTTAGGTTTTAATAGATGGTGTGGGGGGGGGGCAAGGGAGGGGGGGATAACAATGAATCAATCTGAAAAATGCCAGGATGTCATTTATCCCGAGGATAATGCGGCTGCCATCAGCAATGAAAAGCGCCGACGAGAGTCACACTTGTTGCTTTGGATGTGCGCGCGGAGAGCCGAAGTCGGGCCTCGCCGGGGAAACAACCCTCTTAAAGCGCTGCGAAGCGAGTGCGCAGCCCGAGACACAATTAGTCATTCGTCATACTTGGTAAAAGTTGTGACGACTGCTTGTTTGCCGAATGCCGCCCGCTGCACCAATATTAATCCATCAGTTTATTTCCTCCACCCCCCCACACCCCCCGCCTCCGCCCCTCAAGCCTCGCCCGCAACACAAATTCCAGTTCGGGGAGATTGTGTGTGGAGCGCCGCGGAAAAAGCTCTGAGGGCCCTCAGAGGAATCACAACAGGCGAGCTCCGGGTTCCGCGCTGAATTAATCAGCTGATACAATCTGTGAATGAACAGCCATTTAAGCTAGGAGGGGCCCCGAGCAGTAAGAGAGCCCATTAAGAAACATTACATTTCTCTTTCTCGTCAGTACTTTTTAAAGACCTCGGCTATATCTCGGTTGAGAAAAAAAAAAAAAGAAGCAAAAACATATCCTCCAAAAAGCTCTCCATAAAACAGCTTCCCCCCCCTCAGAGATCAAACTCCGCTTCCCTGAGTGATATTTACCAGTCACCCAATTATTTTTAGCATGCTGTCAATGCGCGCCGCGCACGCCCACGCGCAGGAAGACAAGGTTGTGGAGGGTGTTTGATTGGGGCCTTAATACAGGAACCTTTGCGTCAGATGCAACAGCTGTCAAAGGAGCAGCTCCCTTCATTAGCAGTCCTACCAGAGTGTTCCAGCAGCTCAGCACCAAAAGCCAAGCGTTGTGCTGGAAAATGCTCTAATCTTACAGCAAGGAATGATGGGGAGGGAGAAAGAAATAGAAGATTTGGAAAGGATTTAGGCAGGGAAAAGATTAGAAACCCATATCGGCCTTATCGTGCAGCCTCCACACTGGGGAGTTGAATGAAGCAGCTGTCAAATTTGAAACATACAAAAGCAGTAATCCTACAGTAAACAGAATGCTGGGTTTTTAAATACAGCGGAATCCAGAGAGAGAGAGGGAGAGAGAGGGAGAGAGGGAGAGAACGATACAGAGAAAGAATCTATCAGCGTCTGAACAGCCTGCCTGTGGCGAGAGCGGGGGTCTTTCAGTACACGGGGCCTGACTGTCAGCAACTGGCCGCATGGGGAGTGAGAGCGTGCGGAGATGCTGACAAAGTCCCCGGCAGAACGGGGCGTTTGGAGAGCGCTGGTGTGTCATGTTGAAGAGGCCGACGGGCCTCTGGTCAAGGGAAGGTGGGGTGGGGGTGGGGGAGCGAAAGGGGGGAGGGGGAGGGGGCACTTTTACATGACTTGACAGGGGAGATTAGGACGGCACTCGCCTCCTGCTGTGACCCCGGTGGAGCCCGCGCCTCTCTCCCTCTCTCATCGGTGTCATCGGTGTGACAGGAGCGCCGGGGTCTCATCTTCGGCTGCGAGATCGGCTGCGCCGTGTCTTTTTTTCTCCGAGTGGTCAAGAGTCACTAAAAGAGACCCAGACGTGGAGGATTGCATGCGTGTGCTGGCACACGTATGTGACAGTTTGCATGGAAAAAGGATATAAAAGGCACATGTCTTCTATCTTCGTGAGGTAATAATAATATAGCGGCCCGTGTGCCCTCAGCGGGGTCGGGAGTATTTTCATACTTCAGGATTTGTTCCATCTCTCTCATCTTTAATTCTTCACACTTGTGGTGATTCATCACCCACGATAACATCAACAACGATTGCAAGGCACAGATATTAAAAGGCTGATTATTAAAAAAAAAAGAAAAAAAAAGAAATTGAAATTGCACGGTGTAAGACACTGAGGCTAACTGCTTCATGGAGTCGTCGGCCTTGACCACCTTTGTGTCTTGGTTTGGATATAAGGAGAAGTTGGACGGCACTTATCGTCTGGGGGCGGCGGCACTCCAGATACTGAGATGATAAATTCCGCAAGTTATGAAAGGAGTTGAGAAGAAAGGAAAAGAGAGAGAGAAAGAGAGAGAGAGAGAGAGAGAGAGAGAGGGAGAGAGGGAGGGGTAAAAGTTAGAAGCCACAGTTGAAGCAAAAAGTTAGCGAAAAGTACCAATCCATGATGTATAGAGTAGGCTGTGTAGAGTAAGTTGTGTAGTTGTTACAGGTTTAGTATTTAAAACAAAAATAGAAAAAAAATAGTATTTGGACAAAAATGGAAGTGTTTTCCCTAAAAAAACCAAATTTTTCAGACACAGTGCAGATATATTAACAGGTTTTTACACACTTCTTACAAAACTTCCCGGTTGAATTCTTTTCTCTCTCTCTTTCAGCTTGTTTTTTACCCTTGTATTCATTTCTTTAAGTGGAACAACATCTCAACGGTGTTTTTCCACTTCTTTTTTTTCTCTTGTGGATGTCGTGACCTGAAGCATAAAGGACACGCCTTCCCCTTTGTGGCTCCACAGAATAGCTGAGCAGGAAGCCAGAGACGCTGAATTATCTGAGTTTGCGACCCTTGTGCGACTGTACGACACCCCTTCGATACAACGTACTGCGGCTCCGCACTGCTGCAGCGATAAAATATGCAAACAAAGTCATTTGTTAGCCGCGCAGCAGAGAGAAATCAATATAATTTCATCATTGACTATAATTTGGAAGCTGGCACCACTTGTGAAACTTGCATGCTGTATACTAAATTAGACTATACGCTCTGAATATCTTCTTCTTTCATTATGCACAGATGAACACCATTACCATAGTAAAAAAAATATATATATATTTTTTTCTTTTTTAGAACCTCACTGCAAAGCCAACAACTAGGCAACTAATCAAACCTAGCGTGCTAAATGCTATAGGCACCGCGGTCGAGGTACCGCGCAGCTGGAATATTAAGTGGTAATCAGGGTTGGTGACCCTTTGAAGAAAACAAACTCCACCTCGCACCCATGCAGGAATTCAAGCAGTTTGCTCACGGACGGAGTAATCTCGAGTTTCCTCCGCTTGTGTACAGAAAAAAATGCCTCCAAACCACTGATTTGAAAGACATATTTGAGGGACTAATGGGGCTGCAGCCCAGCTGTGTCAAAACAGCCCCCAGAAAAAAAAGAAAAAAGAGAAAAAAAAAAAACTGCTGTGTGGTTGCTCACGATTACCGAACAGGTCATTTATATATGCATATTCAGCAGGGTGTTTGATACCCCTCTCGACTCCTTTGGCCGCTCGCTTTTTAAAGCAGCCTTACGCTGCTTGGTATGCAACCCACACAGGCTCTCCTTCAGGGCATCATCAGTGGAGGCTGAAGTCTGATGAGGAAAAAGAGACGGTGAAGAGAGAGCGGGTAAAAAAAAAATGAAAGAGAGATTTTTTTTTTTTTTTTTTACACACCGCACCAGAAAAAAAAAAAAAAAAAGGCACAGCATTTCCAAAAAGGCGTCCATGTTTTGACCACGGTGTTTTGATTTGAGCCGTAGCTCAGAGGCTACAGCTCCTTGGTCTCCCATCATACCCATTCAGCACATCGATCGCAAACTTGCTCCAGCCGGCAAACTTTCTGACGACTCGGTTGTACGCGACAGAGTTTGTTGAGGTTTTTTTTTTTTTTTCTTCTTCTTTTGGAGACCCCACCCCCGCTAACAGGCGGCCTGCACACGCCGCCTGAAACACGAATACCTTGCTTGCCTTTATCCTCTCCTAACTTCTCCCCATAACCCCTTTGGGAAATGAAGCAAGTTGATTTGCCGTTCCTGAGCCAGGGCCTTAATTACGCACTAAGTCATGCCTGGCACCGAATTCTCATCTCCTTCTGCTGTATTTGGCCGACGCCGTGCGCTCTGCCGCGCAGACCGAGGATTGGTTGCAGTGTGGGTGCAGTTTGGACTCGGCCCCTCGATGGTTTCGCCTCCCCCATCAGCCCTGATGAGCGAAATTTGAGGTCATTGCGTTGCCGGCGCGCGGTCCCCGTACAGCGCATACATCCATATACGGCAGGAGAGGGGGGAAAGGAAGAAGAAGAAGAAAAAAAACGCAGCATGGCTTCAAAGGCTATGCATGTATAATGACATACTGAACTAATAAAGGGAGTCAATCTGTTTTGTAAATCCCACTTGTGCAATTCCAGAGTTAAAGGAGAATTAGAGTGGAGGACTGAAGGGGGGCGGGGGGGGGGGGGGCTGAATCGGAGGAAAGAAATGAGATTGCCTCCCGTTGCCAGAAGCTTTCCAAAAAAAATCCTTTCTTTACTTTTCTTCCCCTCTTTTTTTTTTTCCTCCTCCCTCTTTCTGAGCTTATTGGTATCTTATTAGATATGTCTCTGCCATACAAAGTTATTGTGCTGGGAGTCTTTTCAAGGCCCAAATCCCAGCAAAGCCCGTAATAATCTGTCAGCTGAGGAAGATGCCCCCACAGACAAGAGCCCACTAATCCACACAGATCAATAGCGAGCCGTTGCGGCCGGCGCCGCGCTGCGTGTACCCCCCCCCTCGACGCCAACGTCCGCTTCCCCCTTTGTGGCCCACGTCTTCCTCCCTTGCCACCAGTCACACTCCCCAACTCCCCTCCCCTGGCAGGCCACGCTGAGGTTAATGAGTGTGATAATAGAGACATATTAGAGTCAATATCTGACCTTTGGATGTGGGTCAGGGAGAGCGACGGCACTGGCACTGCGCTGCGCACCGCAGCCAATCAGCGCCACCCGGAACTAATAGGTGCTTTATGCTATGCGGGCTCCCCAATTACATCGCATGCTCCAACACACAAAGTTGACCCGGCTTCTCCAAACGGAGAACGGGTGCCATAAGATAAGGCAACACGTGTTACAATATTTTTTCACACACTGTAAAGGGCCTGTATGGCAGGGCCTATATTTCTTTTGCCTTCTTTTTCCTGTGGATGAGAGTCACCGCTCTGACAGATTGGCATCACAGCGAGCTATAAATGAAGTCAGAGGAAGATTGTCTCCCTGTCTCACCCTGTTCCTGTAAGGAAGCGACGGATTTTTCTCTCCTTCTGTCTTCTTTCCACCCCTCCCTCCCTCTCTCTCTCTCTCTCTCTCTCTCTCTCTCTCTCCCTCAGCATTGTGGGAAAGAGGAAGAAGAAGGAAAAAAAAAAAGCAAGATCCCTCATCCACTCCTTCCTCCTTCATTTCCCTCAGCTCCAGGGCAGAGCAGACAGCGTATGCCAAAAGAGATGGAGCCGAGGAACGGTGAATGACGATGATTTGATTCATTAGATGGGTCGAGATCACCGCTGGATTATAAACTCCAACAACCGGCTGTCATCACCGAGACGGGGGACCGTTGGTATTTTGGTCCCTAATACGGCTATCTCCAGGGATGTCCGAGCCAATCACGGCTCTAATGAGGGAGACAGAAGTGAGGAGCAGCACAGGATATTGTTCCTTCAGGCTGCTTAAGGCCTGCTTTATAAATCAGTCGCCTGGTGAGTGAGGACACATGTCAAGTGCTCGGATTGCTGTGGGTTAAAAAAGGGAAAAAAAGAAAAGCTTCATGACACGTCTCATATTTTTTTTGAGTCTGTGGAGAGTGAGAACAATACTCGGATGAGACAGGGAGGTGCAGGCGAACGCAGCCTCGTTTGATTTGCACGTCGTCGTCTCTAAAGTCTGATTGCCTCACAAAGTGCATCAGAACGTCTCTACAACACTCGCAGGCGTTGGAACCAAACTAGTGAAGAAAATAAACATTATGTGGATTAAAATTTAACAATGAGAAAAAAAAAGTTATTTATCTGCACTGTTTAGAATGATCCTATTTCGAGTCGTCTCCATGGTTACAATGACAAATCTACCGGGAAAAAAAATCACCTGTTTACAAGGATTCAAAGTGATGCTCTGGAGCTCAAACATCCTGCTGCTCAATGTGGCACAACAAACCATCGGTGTACTCATGAGAGGATGAGAAGCAACAATGTGATGAAAAAATAAATTCAAGGTTTAATGACTGATTGTGGTCATTTATTACCTCACAATATAACACAATAGTTATTGCTCTGTCTTGTTGCTCTGTCCCCCCCCCACCCAACCCCACCTTCAGGCTCATTTGTAGAGGCTGGTTTCTGACTGGGTCTCGACGAGCTTTCGACCTTGTTGTGGACGTTGCTCCGACTGATTTGTGGTGGAGCTGATTGCTTCACTGTCGATCACCACAATTTAAGGAATCCCCAAATCACTCTGTGGTTTGGGCCAACTGTGATGTAAGATGATGTAAGAGCAATCAGCATTAGCGCTGAAAGAAACGCGACTCAGTGGCAAAGACGCGCAGCATCCTCGGATTATAGGCGCACATAGTAACTGACTGTGGGTGGGGAGCGTCTAATAATGCTGCCAGAAACGTTAGGAACATCTGTTTCTGTCACAGTCGTTCTTGCTGTACACTGCGAGTAGCTTCTGCATGATGAAAAGTGACCACTGAAAAAGCTGCTGTAGCCGGTAAACCTCAAGGAATCGTTGCAAACATCCACTTAAAAAAACACCCTAAAAGCAAGTCAAACAAACTACTTTGAGCTGTTTGGTGAAACCCTGACTTTCTCTAGGGTGAAGGTGCCATATTTTCACTATGGACTGCAGGACACAGAGGCACAAATGCAGAGAAGCCCATATAGCTTGGAAACTCTTGAATTACACCATTGATATTCATTTATTTTCATTTCCTTTTCGGGAATAAAAAAAAAACAGAAAAAAAACTCAGCCTTCAAGTGCTGCAAAGTTCTCCGTCACTTCAGCCCACTTCAGAAAGAAAGAAAAAAAACATTTTCGAACATGTCGAACGGATTTAAGCAGAAACCTTTAAAAAATTTCCCTCCACGTCGACGTGCAACAGTATCCGCGGTGTTTAGAATACACGGTGCTGTTTACCGCTTTGTCTGCTGCAGTCACAGAATAATCATGCTGTCAGCTCTCGAGCGAAGGCGCTAATGCAAATGAGGGTAAAGTGGAGAGATGTTGCCGTAGGTTTTCCTTTTTCTTTTTTTTTTTTTTTTGTTGCTGTGTCCTCGGGATAATATACACCTCTATGGATAGCTGCATGATTCAAACATGTGGGCCGGCCGGTTTCATAGGAAACAATAGTGTTTGCAGCACACATGGGGGAACGAAAAACACTAAGTGTTTTTTTTTTCCCGTTTTTAAAATCCACCCTTCAATTACTCCTCTTGGCAAGCCCCGGTTCATTCCTGACTCGGTGTGGATGTACATTTGTACCAAATGTTGTGATGAGAATTTCTGATTCGTGGCTTGAGGCGGTGGATTTCATTTGCAAGCCTCGCTGCTGATTATTTTGGAATAATCACTCCATTACATGAACATGTCTCCGAGGCATGGTGTGTGTGCGCGCGCGCTTCCTCCAAATAAATATATTTTTTATCAATGCAATAGTTTTCATGGTGTAAAATATAAATTTCCTTTCAGTGCTGAGGAGGGAAAAGAAAAAGAGGAGAAGTTATCTGACTGAGAGCGCGAACGGAGGAAATGCTCAGACCAATTTAAAATCCACATTACTGTGGGGGTTTGTTTTATCACAGCTGGAAGACATTGTTACACTAATCATTTTTTGACTCGTGTGAACAATGATTAATGATGCCAGATAACAAACAAACCAAAATAAAACAATCTCGCTGTAATTTACCCAATTCTACAACAACAATAGCACGCGATAATATTCATCACTCAAGGGGTTTTTACCTCTGAGTAGCTAATCTAACACGCTACGACGTAAACATCTATTTGTTTTTCTTTCTTCGCTTCATGTGTACTGCATGTATATATATAGCCTATAGCACGTTGTGTGGTTCCAAAAATTAGCATGCTTTTCAGTCATGTAATGGAATAAATGTCAAAGGTAAATTCTACTCCTCACTGGAAGGGCTGAATTATACAAACACCTCGAAGTAAACAGGATGCACAGCCCGCACTGCTGCGTGCTACATCCTCCAACTTACTGTAACTCGAGCCTGTCTTTCGATCTCAAACGGAGCTGAGCAGAGTTCAGGGAACAGCCTGGGGAATGGCCGGGTCGACCGCTTTTTGGGGGCTCCTGTAAAAACGTGAATTATGAAAATCAAATCTTTGGTCTGTCTGGAGATGATTCCTCCCCCCCCCACCCCCCCCGCTTTCCCTCCGCCTTGCGAGGGATCACGGGGTTGAAAGGTTTCGTCTGTTCTCGGCTCTCGTCAACGAGCGAACTTGAGCTATTGAGCGCCACTGGGTCGAGCAGACGCAGCGCAACGGAACCAGCAAACTTGCACGTTCGCTCAGCGCAGTCTTGTACTGTTTCAATCAAGGTTGCCAGGTCTGATTGATGGTTTTTCAACCCAAACCCAACATGGAAGTCTCCCGGCTCCAGTGGTAAGCAGCCCAAATCGCAACGTCTGTAGAAACACAGGTTAAACCTGTACAATGAAATGTATCAAAACAAACAAAAAGGAGAAGAAAAAAATGGAGCAGACAAGTACAACAAACATTGCAACTAAGCAACTCCAAAACTATTTTACATTCCAAATACGAAGTGTGAACAAACAACCGAGTCCAACTCACTGGAAACTAGTTTTTCATGGAGATACAGTGATCATCAACATCATCCCGTCGGCTCATTTGGTGCAACTGACAGCGATCCGAAGCGTTTCTTGCGACACGTGATGAACCAAAGCTTATGATGATGACGGTGTTAATTTGACTCTCGTTTTTTTTCTCCCAAAATAAATTTATGGAGGTTTTTCTAAAAACCCACTCAGTGTGTGAGAAGCTTGATGTAAAGATCAATATCAAACCCGCCCTGCAACACAGATTTCCATATGGCAGATTCTGCGAGCCGAAGACTTTCTGACGCGTTGCATAAATAAACCATGACGGGACAAGCAACGTCTCGTCCAAATCGACTCAGATGTGCAGAATACGTACGCCTCGGCACACGACTCCGGTTTGTTTCTTGAATCAGAGCTGCATTTGCACGGGCATGAAAGGCCCTGAATAGAAAGCGCGCCGGCTCTTTGGTCGACGCTCCAACACGGGGTCTGCTCCTGCTTTTGTGCGCCATCACCGAAATGAAACTCTGCGGGGACACAAAGACTGCACAAATCGCAATCACGCGACCTCGTCAGCGCAGTGGATTGGGTCGGGGAGGAGGGGAGGGGGGGGGCGGGGGCGGCACGGGAAACTTGCATAGAATTGGCGGCCAGAACCACAGGTGTCCTGAGCAAAAATGCACAAACCCCCACCGAGGCCACACGGAGCATGGCTGATGCTTCAGTTTGTATGTAAAACAGGGCCTCGCCGAAGAAAAGGGTCGCATACTTACCCCGAGTCCCAAGTGTAAGTAAAAAAGCTAAATATACCGCGCCGGGCTGTAAACCCAAAGGTCACGCGGTATAGCCGCAACGCATAACAAATGACTCAGTTCACACCGAACGCCGCTGCCAGTCCCAGAGTGGGCAAACGCAAACAAAACATTTCTCCCTTTTCCCTGAATTAAAGCCTCCCCCCCCCTTACCGTCCATCCCCCCTTACCGTCCACCCCCCCCCTCCCCGTGTCGGAAGGCGAGATGATAAATTGGCCGAGTGTGAGCATGCGACGGGAACTGCATTGTTCATGGACGATCAACCCTCGCGGAAAAAGTCCGAGGCAATGATGTGTTAGCACATCCTCCTGAGATGAGTCACCCTGATGCCTTCTGACAGGCCTCATTCCACTAGTGAGAGAGGCTAACCAGGAGTGCAGCTCGGCCCCAAACACATGCTGCAGGGCAGACTCCATCTGGCCCAAATGAGACCGAGGGAAAGCGAGGTTAAAAATAACCAACAGGGAAGGTATGGCAGCAAGACAAGGCGGGGAGGAGATGAAAGCGTGCGAGCGCAGTGGTGGGCTGCCACTGAAGCAGAACTGTACAACAGCTGCGGACGGGCAAACAAGTCTTATTGATTTGTTTTGTTTTGCTTTTTTTTTTTTTTCCGACGGAAAAGGGTTCAAATGAAAACATAATCCCACCAGTTAAGCCCGTTCCAAAAATATAGATATATATATTTTTACAGAATGTGTACCAAATGCTAATCCACTCGTTAATCCACTGAACTAATAGTTACACGAAATTGACTTTTTACAGCTGTTTCCCCTCCCTCTCCTCACACACAATATCATCATTCTGGATGGACACATGAATGGCATTTTTCATAAAGCAGCTCGGATTAATATCTAATCTTTCACGCCGAGCCGGTCGAGATGGAGTTCTCGACGCCATGCGTCTCTTTTGAGTGGTTAAAATATTGTGCGTTTCAGTCAGCCGAAATTAAATCAGATTGACTTGAGTTTTTTTGATGTCGAAAGGGTAGAAAGAATCATAAATCACCGAGCGCCGAAACTTCGTCTCCCATCAAGCTGCTGAGCGATGCGCGGGGCAGAAATGTTGTGATTTCACCAAATTAATCAGAAGCGAGGTCTCAATCGAGCGGGAGGTGATGCGCTCGAAGCTTTTTGTTGTTTTGCTTTGTGTTGCTTTGTTTTGGAGCTGTCTGCCACATTTATCTTTTAAGGTGTTAATCCTGATTGGGTTAGCAGCTTCCGTGTTAAAGTTGCCCCCCACCCCACCCCCCCAAACGCTGCTCCGCCCCTGTCTTCTCTCTCTCTCCACCGTGAGTTCTTATCATCTTCACCGGACTGCGGGCAGGAAAAGGGAGAAAGAAAGAAAAAAAGAAAGGAGCATCAGACAGAGTGCTCGTTTGAAGACCTGCTCTCTGCTGTCACGCTTCATTGTGGAAAGATATCTGTCCATTTCCAGTGGGAAAATAAATAAATAAGTAAATGAAAAGAAAAGGTCCACGGTTCAGCTGGGAAGCCTGGCCCCGCGCCTGGAGCCTGGCATTAGCCCCGCACAGCTCTATCTTTTGGCCCCCTGCCTTTCTTCCACATTCTGGTATCTTGGTGGATGGTTAGTGGGACTTGGATGCGGGGTAGTCGACGAGGGGAGGTGGTGGTGGTGGTGGCGGTGGGGGGATAGGGGGGATGGGGGGGGGTAAGAGGGTTGGCTCGGGATGAACTGACAGGTTATTACTGGCTTTGTGGGGGATTAGTCTATAAAAGCCCCCTCAGCCCCATGGCCAGCATGGCCAGAACCCCAGCAAATAAGATAAAATAATCTCTGTAAAAATGGACTGAGAGACGGGCAGAGAGACTGTCAGACAGGCAGAGAGAGAGAAGGAGGGAGAGAGAGAGGAGGGCACAGAGCGAGAGAGAGAGATCCAAATATAATGCTACTCATGAACGAGGGAGAAAAAAAACTGGTTTCCAATCTGTCCTAATTTTTTTGTTTCTGAATTTTTTTCCCTTTTTTTTTTTTTTTTAAACGAAAAACGGTGCCTGGGGATATGTCAGTTGGAATGAGATTAAACTCCCACTGTATAGAGATGGGAAACCGGAGTGGAACACATCTAAAAATGCTCGGAGCTCCTGTTTAGAAAAAGCCATGTTCTCCTCCTCTGGTTCAATAGATAAGGATCTGACTCATGTGGGCTATTGCATAAGCAGGTGCAATCATTATCTGGGACCCAGTTTGGTTGGAAAACTCGGCTCGTAACACACCCTGTGATCTGATTTGAATATATATTTTAACTCAGGTAGCTAAAAAAAAAAAGAATCGCTTCACCTGATGCTCAAAAATAGACAGTCGAGAGGCAGAAGGCGAAGCAGCGAGTGGGAGAGCAACAATTGGGTATCGTGTGGAAAATATGACATGTATTTGTTATTCTATTGTTCAATACGCTTCTTTTCAATGCTTCATTCATAAGGCAATACAAAGTAATTAAACTACTAAACCTTTTATTATTCTGGAAATAGAAATAAAGAGTTTAAACAGGATAAACAGCTGCATAATGCTGGTGCAGCTTGCGTTTCCTAATAATCATCCACCTTAAAATTCAAACAGTTTGAATTTTAAAATCAACAATCTCCTGTTTTTTTGTTTTGTTTTAATAATGAACTAAACAAAAGTGACCAAGTCTTAACTTCATAAAAATTTTACCGCACGCACGCACACACACACCACCACCACCTGTTGTGATGGGCTTCTGCAAACAAAATAAACACGCCTGCAAGGAAATAAAGAGGGAGAAGAAGAAGAAAAAACACATTCCAAATATTTTGTCACCTGGTCCCTGCTGAAAAACTTGCACAAAGTAGAGGACTTCATAATAAATCCCTGGAGTGTGGGTGTAATCGAGCACTTCTTCAGTATTTTCTCCTTCATGCTACAATAACAGTTGTTAATGAGGGACTATACAACATGGGCAGCTCCACAAGCAAAGTTGTAATAATAACAATAATAATAAGAAATATTGGCTGTTGTTTTATTGTGTCTCTTCTCCAGGACTGTGCTCAAGTTTGTTGTTTTTCCCCCTATTAAATATCTTGTTATTGTTTGTTAAAATTTGAATTTTAAATATGGATCATTTGAGGAGTGGACCCCGAATGGGGGGGGGTCAAGAACCATCTCTGCAGGGGTGACAAAGATCAGAAAGTAGCCCGAGGCTTTGCCTGCTCGGAGTCAAAATAAGAGAGGAAAACAAGACAGGCTTTTCTTCTTTTTTTTTTTTCAACAGTTGTGAGCACATCTCGAAAAACTGCCCTTTGCTTTATTTTGAAGGATCCTGCTTTGTAACTGAGTAGGATTGTGTGTGTTTGGCTTCACTGCAGCATCTTTGATAAAGGTCGCAGAGGAAATCCAACGCTGTTCTTAGAAGCAAAATGGAAACGACAGTTGTCAAAAAAAAATGAAAAAGGGGTCGGAGCGACGGCTCCCGGACACAATCGTAGCATAGCAACCGTCACCTGATACAGATATACGGCTTGGCACTGGCGTTTACGTCGTTGGAGGAAGGAAAATTATAAAACATGAAGTGCATGTATGTTATTTGATTTCAGAGGAGCCCTGCCGAAAACACAACTGCCGGAGGCTACTGCCCTCTGGTTGACTGACAGACAGTTTTACTTCCTGTAAACTAAAATAAAACTGAATTGAATTTGGATCGCTGCTGCAGGTAATCAGGCAAACACGCGACTGGCGAACATCCTGAAATGAACCTCAAGTTTCACGCAAATCCATCAACATCCTAAAAGAATTACTGCAAAAAAAAGTCACTGCAAATGTTCCAAAACGGTTTGTGTTCTGCTGAAGAACGCGATCAAATGAGGATCCCGGAAAGCGAATGCATACAAAAATCCAATAAACCCTTCCTGACTTTTAAAAGATTGTTAAATAAATAAATGTCTAAGGTAACAAATACGAACAAAACACCATGGAGACTTTGACTTGTGAAGCTGCTCTTCGGTAAAATGTTTATTACTGTAATCTGTTGTAGAGCACAACAGACTTTTACAAACAATCCCCAATTGTTCACAAAACCCCCCCTTTGGAATCAGCCAGGCGAATAAATGAATTACCATGGAATGGATCCAGACTCATAACCCGACAATACAACACAGTCACTGCCGGAGAATAGATGAGTCATTTCGAAAGGTTAACTTGTGTAAATGTGCCTTTTAATCATCTGACCGGGGTGCTTGAACCTCTCGGCTCTCTCCCCCACCACCCTCATGTGTTTATATGCAGCTGCCATGTCCTGCCATAAAGCAACACAATAAATAGGGGTGATACTGATGTGCGCAAACTCTTAATCACTCTACAGGACAACTACTGCATTCATCAGGTTTTTTTGCTTTGTGTGTGTTAATTATTGAGCTCAATTTTGCCTTATAAAATTGTTTTTTTCTTTTCATTAATTTCTACAACTCGTGAGAAATTAGCAAAGTGTTTAACATCTATATTTCTTACAGTGAGGAGGGACGTGTCTCCAGAATGCCCCTTGTTAGTGTACTTGCAGAGTTCTTTGGGTCAAATTTGTGATTTTTAGGTTTACTGAATGGACTTTCCTGCATCTGGCAACATAAATTTAGGTGGTACTGTTTTGATTTGTGCGTTTGTCTCTTACCAGGCAAATCAAAAAGTAAGTGACGGACTTGGATAAGATATGTAGGGTGGGTGAGGGTGGTTATAATCTAGTTCTTCCTTGATGTACTGTAAGTTGTGTCAGAGCACGATGGTGCCACCACATTACTGCACAAGGTGATGACCAATGGGTGATATTGCATATGTTCGAATGCATTAGGTTCATAGCGATTGAAATGGATGCATAGCTGAAGTCCATTACGACACAGTGAGAGGATTGACCAGTGACCTTCATTTCTGTCTTGCGTTGGCTTTTTTGTTCCTCCGCTGGAAAAACTGCTTCAGCCCGTCGGAGTCTCTCGATCCATTTCCTCTGCTGGCTTCTGCCTGACCACTCTGCCAGAAAGGCTTGATTGGGAAAGCTGATTGATGGTTGTCCTGCACGGTCCTTTGCCAAATAACAGCCTCTCCCTCGTATCTCCACTCACAAGGAAGTGGTCAAGATATTTCACTGTTACTGCCACTTCAATATCACTCATCCATGGGTCAGGATCATACAAGTGTTTGAAAAGCTCCAAAATAAATTTGCTTAGAATAATGTGATGACTGGAATTGTGTCTCCCTCATTTTGAGCTCAGTTTTCCTCAAACATACTGGAGTGATTCAAGCCGATATGGTCAAAAAGCAAGTGTAGGCAGTCAAACGGCTCCAAGGACTCATTGCGACAAGTGGTCCGAAGGAGCCTCCAAGTCGCAACTTCTAGGAATTGCTGCGAAACGTCGGGTTGAAGAAACTACGGCACAGACTTCAAGTTCCTGAAAAGTCCGCGTCTGTCATGCGAGATCAGAGCTGCTGTAGGAAGGAGAGACCAATGTAAGATTAGAGAGGCGGTCATAATGTGATGGCTGCTCGGAGGACAGAGGAATGACGCGGAGCCGTGCTCACCTCTTGGTAATTGTCTCTCACTTACACTGGTGATATCCAGCAGCTTTGATTCTGGGTGCTGCGGTTAAGTTTCAAGACTTCACTTTTAAGTCACAAAAGAAAAAGGAAAAAAAAAAAAAAAACCTCCAACATGAGCAGTTTTCCACTAAAATCGGCGAGGTGATTTATGATAAGAGCTTAACAATGCTTCAGTCCGATATCTCGTTAACCGAATACAATACACAAAGGCTTTTGGATTTAATGAGTGATAATTTTGTCTGATATAAAACCCCCTTATCATTAACTTGGTAATTTAATGGAGATTAATGCAAATCGCATTAATATTTACTGCTGGCATACTGTTATTAGCTTATATGATTCCTTTTTTACAAGACACACGATGTATCTTATGAAGAACAATCCCAGACAATCTGCGTCCCAGTTATGAATCTCAGCGCGGACAGAGAAGGATGAAGCTTCATTAAATATCCTTGAAGTGAATGTCACTTTTCAGGTATGCATCATTATTACAACTCATTAATCTTGATCTGCGAGCGGGCGATAAGGGTGTTCATTAATGATCGCCCGACTCATTCCAGCGGCTAATTCCAGAAGGAGTGACCATCAGGGCCCCTCCAATCTCCCGAGCCAAAGGATTACATCATAATGCAGCTTCCATACGGCTCCATCTTCTGCCCGTGTGCTCAGCGAAGAAAAAAAAAACCTGGCTGCGCCTCTAAACTTTCACATTTCTTTCATTTTTCTTCATTTTTTTTTCTCTTCGTCTTCTTCTTTCATTTCAAATATGATATGCCGTGTAACAAAGAAAAACTCAGGGCTTGAAATGAAACTCCTAAATCACAAAGTTCCACTGTACGCTGGCACAAAAGACTCCAAGTGGAATCTTGGCGCGCTCGAAATTAAGATGAAAAGCTTCTTTGACATCGTCATTGGGAGGGAAATGACTCCGCGGCGTTGGTGAGGGGACGGCTTTTCGGAGGCGCAGCGCAAAAACACACAATGCACATAAACAAACAGGACATCATTTGTATTCATCCATTCATTCACTTTCTGTGCCACCTTTTTTTTTGCTGTGTTCCATTTTGGAACAAAATGGAACAATCTGAGCTGATCCCAGCTCAGATGGAGTGGAGACAAGAGTAGACTGGAACAGGTCACCAGTCCATCACGAGGCAAATACACACAACCTATGGACGCTATAGAGACACTAATTTACCTGCTTGGTTTTTTGGACTGTGGCAGCATACTGAAGGACCCAGTGGGAAAAAAAGCACACAACCTCCCTGGTTTGGTTGTATCTGATGGCTGTGCACCGCGGCGAGTTAAGTACGGGCGACTTTACAATCCCTCACGACAATTGTTGACTGGAGGTCAAAGGCGTTCGAGGCTTATCTCTGTCCTGCTAGGATTTGTGATGCACAGTGTTTTCCAAATCAATATGGAGTTATGACCGGTTGACCTGAGGGAAGGGGGGGGGGATAGCATGTGGGAAATCATGTGACCTCGTGCCAGTGGAGTGACTGACAGAGCTATCAAAGAAACAGAAAAAAAAGAGAGAGAGAGAGAGAGCGAGAGAGGGAAACAGCTGCCTGCAGAAACACTGTGATCGCTTTATTGAGAAGGCTTGCTGGAGGTGAGGCCCGCTGTCTGGGACGCGCCTGAAATAGCGCGGCGGCGCGGCGGCGGCGGCCAACTTTCTTGTCCGAGACACAGTCACCGTAGAATAGGTGACATTTCAAAGCAATTTAATGTTTTTCGACAAAGTTCATGCAACACAATAGGAATGTGAGACTTGGCCCACGGCGAAATGGTCACTTCACTCGCTCGTCAAAAAATTGAAGCCGGGGCCCCGATTCGGAGGCTGAGCCGCTGTGTGTGTGCGTCGGGGGGGAAGAAAAGGATCAGAATGGAGGGGAGGTGACAGAAATTCGCCCCTCTTTGGAGGAGAGCTGCCCGTGACGCGGAGATTTCTGTAATTAACCGGTGTGCATTTTAGTCTCGCTGACATTGACTGAGTAGAAAATCACTTTCATTCTTTCCTTCTCTGGACTGGTCAGTGCGACCGACAGCGTGGCCAAGAAGTTCAGATACGTAGGAGGCCGGCGGCTGCATAAGCTAATCTCCGGTCTCAGGGAACAAAGTCTGTTGAGACCTTTTTTCGGCGCGTTGAAAGGGTTGATGTTGTTTACCAGTTCTTACCCCTTTAAACTCCGCAAGCCTACATGAAAGACTCCCGGTCCTCCCTTTCCTCTGGCTTCGAGTCTGATGAAAGAAGCGCCGCCGGTGTGTTTGTCCTTGACACGGAGGCTCCGCTCGCCATCATTTGTGGCTCCTTAATGGCCAGTAAGCAGACAATGAACTAAAAGTAGCCCTGGCAGTGTCTCCTGCCGCATCAAAGTAGTTATCTTGTGATTAAGGTGTGCACATGAACTCCACTGACATCTGTGAATGCTGACCATTATCTTTTAATTACACCGGCGAATTAGAGCCGTCCCTCGGTGGTTACCTTGGACTGGGATGAGCCAGTGATGGATGGCAGACAGAAATTGCCAGGCGAACTACTGATGCCAAATTGACTTGACAGTGAGCGGGAGGGAGTGTGATGACTGCGGACCGAATTGTGTCTCATTATCCTCCAATTTCAGTGATTTCCATGCCGCTGCAAATTGAGGGGAACGTTATAAATTTGCCCGGTTCCACAAGTTACATGCTTACACACTTAAGGGCAAAGAGTTTTGACGCAACCTTATGGAGAAAGAAAAAGAGAAGTCCATAAACTGAAGCTTTTATCATATTTATTATGATATACACGCTATGGTTTTCTCTCCAGCTGTATCCTGAACCGGCTGTGGTACCGAAGCCCGACAGTGAATGTCACTTTAAGTAGATTGAGTAATTGCTTTGGTTTCACTGCAGCCCGCTTCCTTTAAAAAAAAAAAGAAAGAAAATGACTGCAGCCCTCAGAACAGTGCAATTACACTGGGACTGGGTTAACTAGACTTGGCAAGCACGGACCAGGGAGGGCTCCACGGTGACTCAGGTCCCACTCAGGCACCCATTGATCATCCGCACTCGTGAAGTTTTCCCCCCCAAAAAATACAATAAAAGGGTTGGAAAAATGAAGAGAGAGTTTCTTTTGAGCTCTTTTCATATAAATTGGGAAACAGTTCCAGGAATAAACAATAATGTACAGTTTAAGTTAGGTAACAAGTCCAAATGTTGTGCATTCTGCTTATTGACTGTACCTGCAATGGTGCCGGGAGGGACAGGAGGATAAAAACACGCACTGTTAGCTTCTGAAGGTGCCTTCCTGCAGTGCTTGACGTAAAATAAGTCATCTAATTGTGATATCGGTCGCAATTTTTGTACATAGCAGGATGAATTCTTGGCCCCATAAAGGGTGAAAAAACTTTAACGGAGTTCATCAATTCAATCTCTGACGGAACGATGTAAACTTGCTTTTTTGGGGGTAAAACAAAGAGATGGAGTGAAAGCTAGCGGTCCGTTTACCAGCTTGTTTAATAAATCAGCACATTTGTTTTCAGAATGCAATTGGATTATTTTGTGCTCTTTAAAAGGAGACTATTTAGAAGTTGTTTGTTAAAGGTTATTTCCTTTGTATTGTTACCGGTCCAAGCTTGAATAGGGATGAATGGGACTCTTGACTCAAAATTGACTTTGACACCACTGCTCGAATGCAAACTCGGTCCAGTCCAAAGGCCCCCTCACAATTCAGTGTCTAATTTCGCATGGATCGAGCTTTACAAAGCTACCGAGTTCACTGTTTTCACTTCCCTCTCCATGATGCCAGGCGGGACACGAGAGTGACTGACGACATCACCCGCAAGTCAGGCCTTGCGAGACCGACGATGCTTGAGGGTGTGCAGGTTAGCGCAGTTTTGCCAGTAGGTATTCTTCAGCACATAACCCACGTGGCTTTGAGACGATGCCTCTTTTTTTTTCAAAAGCTCACCAGCATCACATGGTAACTTGACCATCAGAGTACATAATGATATCAACATCAGGCACTGAAATGAAGGAGCACCAATTACAAAATTCCAAAGTAATCAGTGCTACTGAATGTGCACTGAAATACATCCACTCGTTCATTACGCTATACCAATTTTTTGTCGGGTGAAGATGCAAGAGTGCACACAGCACAATGTGTTTTCACTGTGTTAGACACAGAGTGCAGGGAGGTGTATTATGTATGATGACCACTTCAGTCGATAGGTGCTCTGCAGGCCACTCCAGCAGTGTTTCCTGGTGCCCTAGGTGTCGCAGTTAGCTGGTGAGAGAAACAAAATGCTGAAGCGAACTTAATTGAAAATTCATGGCTTGGGGAAAATAAAAAAAAAGTTTGTTAGCACAATCTAAGACTGACAGTCCAGCAGCACTCGGGGACTCCACAGTTTTTTTTTTCTATTTACTGATAAAAAAAACTTCCTTGTTTTTTCTTTCCTGCTGGTTTAGTTTCTGTCATTCTCAAAACACGAAGCATCTTGATTGCCTTCCTGAGTGTCTGTACCTGCCAAAATTCTCCCCCCGCAAAAAGGGGAATTATTGCTCCACCATCCCCACTGCGTTGCCTCGTCCTGCAGAAAGCAGCAAGATTGGCTCTCTTCTCGTGTTTCATCTTGATATCAAGACAAACGAGCTCCAACGTTTTAACAGAGGTGCGTTTGTGTTGTATAAGATGAGTGTTGGAACGCCTCCTTTGGATTGTCTCTCAATCTGTCCCTCATTGGCAGGTGTCCTGTGGCACATGTGATTGTGGGTGACAGCTCAGGGCCCGTGTTGGATACAACAGTTGGCAGTTTGGGAGCCTGATTTGCTTCGAGCTCCCGGGGCGCAAATGGGAGTTGTGAGACAGCGGTGGCAAAATAAGAATAACTCTATCTTACACGGATGCTGGCAAAACAGACCCGACTGAAGGAGCAGGATAATACAGAGAGAACCTTTTGGTGGGGGACGCTTTAGTAAGCTCAGTTACCCTCCTAGTTAAAGCTCCTTTTTCTAAAAAGGCTTTAGACATCAAGCTTTAATCGACTCGGTTGCATTTCCGCACTTTTCACCCTCCGATTGAACAAACTGACCTCAAACAGTCCATAAATCTATAACTTTGTGGTGCAGATGCGATTAGCACATTGAGTAAATCTACAAAGAGCCCTTGTCACCACATATATCTGATTCGTAAGCGATGGCGATGCTGTATTTGGGTTGAATTAGAATTTGCGCCCAAGTAAATCCAACATACACAGGAGCAGCTAAGCAGTTTACTGGATGAACTGCATCACACCTCTGAACTCCAATTCCACAGGAGAACATTGTCACATAACTTGGAGCGTTTGGGGGGGGTGCAAGAGTTCACAGACGGGCCACCTGAGGCTGTGCCTCCTCTGACGTTATCAAACTTAGATTTGTGGAATAAGATACTTGCTACAATCTGGAAAATGTTTCCCAAAGACTTGGTGGGATCTACAGTTTGATTGCATGAGGTTTTATTTGGTCTCTCGAGAAATAAATGAAAGAAGGAATTACAATGTCAACATCACCAAATTACATTTGAGTTTGTTTTTTTTTCCTCATTTCACACCACAGGAGACCCTTGAACTGCTCTGATTCCATGTGGTACGGCGATAACGAGGTGATTGTCCAACATGTGGAGTCAGTAAACAATGTTTAGGAAGGCGATTTTCCGTTCAAGGAGAGAACGGGAGCTGAAGGTGCCTCGCGTTTGTCCGTCTGTTCACTTTTTTTGTGTTTCTCATTCCCTCCGCCTCTTGTTCGCTCCTTTGGCCATTATAAATAAAGCAGACTATTGCCTGAATTCCAGGTGGCATCCGTGACCTCTCTCTGGCTGCAGGTTTAGGATGTTGTTGTTAAGCTGCAACAGCTCCGGTTGAGTAAAAATCAGCCCTTCCACAGTGCACGGCCTCCAGCGGGGGGGGGGGGGGGGGGGGGGGGGG
>JAUESF010000016.1:8552164-8568242 GCA_032274765.1 Malacoctenus tetranemus | reverse complement strand
TTCAGAGTGTTGTTCAGCATGGGGGTGAGTAGAAAATGAAGGTACATCATTGTTTGGGTGTACTATTCCTTTAAGAGAAAACATTTTTTTAAAGATTTAACCACAGCTGCATTTGTTGAGGAATATAAGTCGACTTTCTCCGGTACATAGTTGCGTAACAATTAAGTCAACCTCAATATTCATCTGTGTTTTTGTGTCCTCTTGTCGTCCTGTGCACTATCCTAGCCTGAAAGTGTGACAATAAAAAAACTAAATCCAAGTGAAGTGATGAAATTAGATTCTAAATCTTAACTGGATTACCGTGCAGTCAGTTCCTTATATTGGCTAAACTCTGAAGCTTCATCCCGAGGAAAGACTATCAAACTTACACTGATCCATGTGGGGATTATGCAAACGCAGACGGATCCGTCGCTCGGAACACAAAATACGAAACCACCCTGACTCTTTGACTCGCTCATCAAACCTCCCCGAGTTCTGCTGTGCAGTTCTGCACTCAGCAAAGTTGTTTTTTTTTTTCCTTTCTTTTTGTTTTGTTTTGGGTAAAGGAGTGAGTAAATATCAACTTCACACACACCAACCCCATCAAGCTCCAATGCAAATGCGATGCCTGCAATCGCTCCTCGAAAGCGGTGTACGCCTATAAGGGTCAGAGGCAGAGTGTGGTGGTGGTGGTGGTGGTGGTGGTGGGGGGGGGGGGCAGCAGCTGTAATAGCAGCTGTAATGAATGCAGCCAAATACAGATAAATTCCTGAGGAGAGAACTTGCATTAAAGTGCCAAGGTCATTGATTCTGGGCTGCATGTTTGGGCCAACACCCAGACTTCAGCCTTATTAAAAAAAAAAAAACTGGAGAATCATTTTCAAAAGTCAGAACTTGGAGAAAGTAAATGGAGCAAAAAAAGAAAAAGTCACAACCTTGACCAAAAAAAGGGTCCATATTCTTGGAAAAGTAGATTGTCTTTATTGTATCTGACTTTGATTACTGGACCCCGACATTAAGCTTTTCCTGGAGCTCCTCAAATTGCCTCGAAGAAAGGCTGGAGACCCCCCCCTCCCCTTATTGATCCTTGATTCGTCCAACACATTATAGCGAAGCCAAACACGGGCAAAGCAATGGGCTTTAAATTGCAAACAACAAACAATTTTTATAGGTCTGATTCAAATCCTATCAAGTGCTTTATTTTTTTTTTCTCTTTGACAACATCAGGCAGTGGCTTGGGCCCCACCTGTACTCTCTGGCTCCCCCCAGAGGTTTCTCTAGACTTAAGGTTGGGTCTCTATCAAGGCACTATCCAGCATCAGATCTGATGCAAATCCCTGACTGTTGAGAGCAGATATGCACGCAACATCTCCAAATCAGTGTTCATTTGGGGCAAACAGGTCAGTCCGGAATATTCAGCCCCCTGATGGCATCATCATATAAATCATTCAATGTCTGCATGTTCTTTCATTTGATGCGTTCATCTTATATTTATGCACGTTTCTATATGCAGTGTTGTTGATATGTAGCTGCTGATGGCAAGGCCAACAAAACAATCACTGCGCCAGTAGAAAAGCAGACCCACAGCTGTATGTCGACTGAAGAGTTCCTTGTTTTCCTGCTCAGCCACTGCTTTTTTTCCCACCGCAGAGCATCCGATGGTGGATGGATTTTAATTACACTGCGCACTTTATGGCTGCAGCAGCCTCAAACACACTCGACATGATCAGCCGCATTCACCCATTTGCTCGCACAATCATTCACACACTCCACCACCAGTGGTGCGCGCCGCCCCGCGCTAATGGAAGTAGCGTGCCCGCACATCACCGGGAGCGATTTGAGGTTCGGCGTGTTGCACAAGGACACTCCAGCATCCCCGCCATGATTGAACCGCCACCTTCTGATTGCTACACAAACCTCGTGGCCGCGACATTAGCATACCTTCACGAGCGGAGGCTATCTCGTCCTCCTTATGGTTTATTTACATCAAATCTACCATTCGCAGTGCCAACTCATGCCATCGGCACACATACCTGATCTCATTTTACACCGACCACCATTTTACAGACACTGTATGTTCTCGATCTCATTTAAAACCAATATGTTGTGCTGCTGTCTCGTTTTTGACTCTTTTGGACCTAACATGCCGCAAAGTCACCGCCATTATCGCCTCTCCGACGACAGGGTCACGAACCACGTCGAGTGCTAATATTTCATTTGTCAATCCGACGTCCACATAATCTGGTCGCCTTGCCAGATTGCCAAAGGGGGGGGGGGGGGTGTGACATCGCACTGCCTTTTTTTTTCTTCTTCTCCTTCTTTTTTTTTCCAATTATCAGCCCGACATAAGAAATCCTGAGTGAGAGCGCGGAGGGAGCGCCAAGGAAAAACATGACCAGGAAAGTATAATTGAATGCCAGTCACATAGACACACAAAAAACCCCTCTCCAATCATTACAGTCGAAAAATGCAATGGAAGAGTTGGTTTCAAAAGGATTTAGATAGTAGGAGCTCCGACTAAAGATGTGTATCGGTCCCAATCACTCAAAGAAGTCTAATAAGTTTCAGTACATTTGTGGTGGCATTCCCTGTTTCAGCGGCGGCGCTCTTTCATTAGGCGGTGCTGCCGGAGTCACTGAGAGGATCATGTCTATTTGACATTTAATTATATGATAACTAAAACGCATATGTACTGTTATCTGCCGGATAATCAGCGCAAGAGTGTTGCCGTCTCTATGGAGCGCTCCATTTGCCCCCCGAAACAGAACATGGAAGTCAGGTAAAGGGGGAAAAAAAAAGCAGATGTGAGTCGCTCGAATGGAGAAGGAAATAAATGCCAAAACATGTTTAACATTCATTCGTTTGAGCAGAGAGATGAGTGCCTGTTTGGCTGCGATGACGCTCTCTTTCAGCTCTCATTGATTCACTGAAGAAACTGCTTATGGAGGCAGTCGGGGTCCATTAACTGTGACACTTTTCCAGGATGCTTGTTGTGTGGACCATTATTAAACCCCAGTTAACAGCTGCAGAAGACCATATTAGCCAAACAGAGATTCTTTGTTCACGGCACACTCCCATATCCCAGCACAGCGAGCGCACTCGGAGACTTTCTGCCATTGTCAGACATCTGCTTTCAAACATTAGCAATGCTTCATAGCCCCTAATGGAGTCTCCAGGGTAAACATGTCCATTTCTAAGATGTGTTACATGCTAACTTCTCAGCATTTATTCATTCTTTATTTAATTTGCTGGGCTTTTTTCGGAGGGAGTTTTCGCCGCTTTGATTCGGCTGCTTTACATGCGCACGCCGTTGTTGCCGCCTTGAAACTTTGTCAGCAAGTCAGTACATCAAGAGAGCGCGCGCGCCGGCTACGAGAGGCGGCACGGCTTCTGAGCGGCGCGAACGGGGACACTCACCACAATGAGGACAAAAATAAAATAAAATGAAATCTGCATCGTAAACCGAAACGCAGAGCAGAAAAAAAAAAGAAAGTTTCTCCTCGACTTTATAAATTCCTTTATCTCAATAAATAAATAAACGAACGAAGGACCGGCTTGTGCATCAGTGATACATGCAATCATCCATATATCCACCAGTCTTGCCAACAGGGAGCATAAAAGAAGCAAAGAATCAATATTATCGCGGCGGCGCCGTGTCATCAGAGCACGCGCGCCGAGTCTCGCTCCCCCCGTCTTATGGCTCCTTTTATTGCAGGGGCCCGAGCGGCCGAGCCCATCCGCGCCGCAGTAACTAATATGAGACTTTTCTCATTACAAGCTTGGTGATCACGAGACAGGAGCGAGAGCCGTGAGTGGGGCGGAGGGAGGAAAAAAAAAAAAAAGGAAAAGGCGAAGGGAAGCAGATGCAACACGGCAGATAAGGTTGCTGCTGATCAATAGCTTCAGATTCTAATAAGCTTGACCCCCTTGGCAAATCTCATTGAGCTGGGAAAAAAAAGAGTGTCATAAATAAATAGTTGGCCACAGGGGAAGTACTCTCCAGTCCAGAAAAATACTCCTTTCCAAGCAAGTCATGTCAACCCCCCCCCCCCCACACACACACACACACAAAGATTACAGGTTTCTTTTCTATACATGTGCTTCATGTGCTTCACTGTAAATGTCATAAGGAATGACTTTCCATGTGGACCCCCCCCCCCAATGTCACTGTGACATGACGTTTATATCGAGCCTAATGTAATGTTTCTATTATCCCTGCTACAATAGCATTACCCATGCCAGTTGTGAAAGGAGCTAGATATTGTGGAATTCTATGATCAATCTCTAAGTGCAGTGCAGAAGTCAAGCCCCCCCCCCCCCGCCCTCCCCCCCATGGCAAATCGAATTCTACATGTTCCGCATAATTCAGCTGAATTCATACGTGCCAATCACATTTACAGACAAGCGTGTGGAGAGAAAAAAGAAAGAAAAGCCCCCCCGCAGAGTCGTCGGTTCTAACGAGATTTTATGACTTTTCATTCGCGCGTTCATCGCCCCGGACCACTTTCCCCATCTCACACTGGGCGGAGGCCGGGAACACCCCCGCGGACAGGTCGGCAGCCCATCACGGCCCGAACGCAGAGATTTATGACCTTTTCAATTTTCTCTTTTTCCGAGCGCAGACGGAGGAATTACAAGACTATTCTATATATACAGGGATTTTTTTTTTCTTTTGCATCAATCACAGTCGGAGGATATATTTTTTGGAGACTAACCTTTAAAGTCACCCTGTTCTGCGCAGTTAATTACGGAGCCTGGCAAACCCCGGCCGGGCCAATAATTCTCAAGATCAGGCCACAGGTCATTGGCTTTCAAATAGTTGAGCCCGTACACTTGATCATCGCTTTATGGCCGAACTCTTCAGCTGCAGACGAATCCCTTGCGTAGACGAGGCGATTGACTGGCGGGAGGGAGGGAGACTGTTTTCACATGATCGCAAGCTTTTGAATGCCTCATATGCATCTCTGATTTGTCGGCGCGCGAGGGTGCGAGCGGGGCTCGGATGAAATGCCACAGCTCCCGCCAGACGAGGACGCGAGACGGTGCCTTTCCTCACTCCGAGTCTGGTCGTTGGTGATGAATAATATTGCTTCCGAGAGTATCGAAAGTAATTTCTCGCCGCGCGGTGACCCCGTGGGACAGATCGAACGGGCTCGGAGGGGGAAGGAGTCTGGCTGAAAAAAAATGAGCTTCGAAAAACCAACGCATCTGGCCCGTCGCCGTAGTTACGCGTGCGGCTCCCTTTTAAAGCGGCGAGGCGTTTATGTAATTGCTACCTTGTTTGTGGGACTCCTGTACACTTTCGCGTAGGTTATTTCAGGAAAAGCTTTCTTTGGAGTGAGACATAATAATGCATTATGAATGTGCAGCCTGTGATAACGCATTGAGTCCTACAGCTGAAAATCTCCTTATCTCCCGGCTGTATATATTATATAATATCTTCGGAGGAGTCAGAAGAAAACGTCGGCATCCGAAGGTGCGAACCCCTCCGCCGTCCTTGACAAGAGGAGATACGGCATTTAGACAACACATAAAACCGGGGAGCGCTGGCTTCGCTTTATAGTCTTCTCCTGAAAGCACCTCAGAGTGCAGCGGTGCCATAAACAATGACCATTATTTGAGCGATAAGAAAGGATGGCGTGGAAAGAAGAAAGCAGTGTCTCTCAGTGGTTGTGTGCACTTGGCTTAGTTATTAATATATTTTCATATAGAAGAAAAGCCCCCAGGGTGGGGGGGTGGGGGTAGGGGGGGGTGCATGTTTTTAAAAAAATCCCCATGATTAATGAAACATTAATCATGAATTTTGTAGGGGAACAGGAAGAGTTGTCACTCTCTATTTGGGCCTATTATGGCCTGGATGGAAGGAGGAGACAGGCAAAGGGGGGGAGGAAAAGGATTTGTAGGGGGTGGATGTCAAGGAAGGGGAGGGAGGAGGAAGAGCGAATGAGAGTGATGAGGTGGAGGTGGTGGTGGGCGCGAGTGGTGGTGGTGGTGGTGGTGGTGGTGGTGGGGGGGGGCGCCTTTTGGAATGCATAAAAAGTTGACCGAGCACGAAGCCTCTCACGATGCGCTGATGCTTTTATTTTCTTAGACCCCCGTGAAGATCGGCTGCACCGCTTCACACGCAGCCCTTTGAGGGAAACAAAGGCCATAACTAAACATTATTATTGATGTTATATTACTGTACAGAAAAGATGTTTCACACCATCTCGGCGCGCTGGATTAAGACAATAAAAATCCAAGGTCATTGTTGACACCGCAAGACTGTTTCATTGTTTCCAACCGGTGGTAATTTGCACAAACGGCAGGAGGAAAAAAATAATGCCTTTCGATCACTTCTGTCACCCTCTCCCCGAAATGAATTCATCTTGGCACCCGTGCCTCTGTGCTCTGTGTGTAATATATCCTCCCATGTATATGCAAATGACGGGGCTTATGGAAACGACAATAGCACTTGTCAATATTTGTGCCAGGTATAACAATCCTCTCCCCCTCGAACTTCCCGCGGAATACAAAGTGCCCAAATTGAAATGAGAGACAGCAGCGAAACAGAGAGAGACTTTCTCAAACAGCGAAGCCTCTGAGGCAAACATCGCCGCGTTACAATGGGTGGGAAGGGGCTGTGTGGGGCGGAGAGAGAGAGGAGTGGAGGGGGCCGCGACGAAATCAACACGGCAGCTGCTTCTGTTGTGAACTTCCAGTGATTTGAGCGGCGCTCGGAATTCGTCAGCCGCGTCGCCGTCGAGTGACTGCTGATAAACAGCAGTGGGGGGGGGGGTTGCTGAGTGAACAGCGAGACCTCGGCGGCAGTAACCTCGCATTCTAATTCGGTCCCGCCGACGCCGTCGGATCTCGTCGGCTCTTGTCGGGTCCGCTGTTTGTTGCGCAACCGGACTGACTTGAGGATTTCCCACAGAGATGAGCTAATTGCATCCGCCCACGGACAATATAAACACCCTGTGGAACAGGACTTTCCTATTACATGTGAACCACTGTTAGAGAGAGAGGGGGGGGGGGTTCCAGGCAGCACTGACTGAGCTGTCCCACTGATGCCTCTCAGCTCCAAAACACTTGAAACCACGTGGTTCGTAGGGTCTTCTACCAAGACACAAAAAAGACAAGGGGAATAGTCAATTAACTCTTTGCTTTGATTCAAATTTGACATGTCTTCCACACATGTTAGAAATACCATACCAGCTGCCCTGTTCTGTTGTTTCAGTAGGACGTAAGCTGTGAGAGACACGATGATGGCGTTTCTTGTTCTAATGTAATCAGACAACTGACAGGTGAGAAACTGCTGCTGTCCTTCGTTTTTTTCAAGTTTGTGTCACATACAAGTGACATCTTGTGAGTTTTGGGTGATGACAACTCTCCCCACAGAGGGAAAACAAACAAAAAAGCCAAACAAAGGTGAGCCAAAATATAAGATTTAGAAAATAATCTGGAGAAGAAAGTCCATTGAAATCAGACACCGAACATGCAGCGCATCGATTCACTTGGTAAGAAATCTTAAAACGAGCTTTTCGAATCCCAAAATCATTTTTCCCCCCCTCCAAATCATTTGAAGTGTGATAAGATCCCTGACTTGAAATAAGAAAGAATAACTTGGTGAGATTCAGCCATTTGCAGTGCAGGCAATTACAGTGGAGACAAGTTGCATTGGTGTGCAGCTGGAGCCAAGCGATGGAAAAAGCAACGTTATATGACCTATTAATATCACTGCAAACAAACAAAATAAACAACAAACCAAAACAACATTTTTTTTCTCTTGGCGAAAAATGCAAAAGATAGAAAGAAGGAATGAATACATTATGGAGTTTAACTTGCTTTTAAGCAGCCCAACATCAAACACAGTGTAGGGCTCTGCCTTTTCAAATTCAAACTAATAAGAGCACCACTTCCACATAAGCACACTTGCACGTGCAAACACTACAAATTATTAATATATGCGCCGTCTCCCGGCGGAAATGTGTTGTTTAAAGGCGCGGGCTTCATATCGGGTGTGAAATTTCAAATCTATAAAAGTCGTCTTGATCCCGCAAATGAAAACGGAACAAGGTCCCGATTCATTACTCTCCTCCGACCCGAGCGCGGCCCGGGCGGTGGGCGAAGGAGGGGGGACATGCTGGGCAACAGCGCGGATGGAACTAAAGGTGATCTAATGGTCTCGGGGAGCAATCAGGAGGTGCAGGGAGCCTCGTGGTGAATTGGATGCAGGGCAGGGAGGGAGGGGAGGGGGGAGGGTCGGTGGCGCTCGCTGGAGTGGAGTTTTCCCTTTCTGTATTCCGGCCCTCGCTTGCACCGGGGGGGCCGGGGCACAAAGACACACTGGAGGCAGAGGGGGAGAGGAGGTGGGGAGGGAGTCAAGTCATTTCCTTCCCTCTGCACCAATCCAGCCCTTTGGCGGAGCTCGCGCCTGACACTGATCCCACATTTGTCAAAAGGGTAAAACCTGCCTGGGTTTCCGATAACAGACCCCCCCACCCCACCTCCACCCCACCCCACCTGCCGCCTCTTCAATCTCGCCGGGCCGTCGCCCGCCCGCCTGCCCCGATGGGCCGCGCATCGCGGGGGCAAAACATCAAAAGGCGGCGCGCTCGGGGGGGCCGGTCTCCGTCCATTAATGTGAGAACAAGGCTAATTATGAGCGATGAGTTTTGACGTTGATTGAACAGGAATCGATGATCCTCACAGGCAAACACCTCCGGCCGACGGTCCGTCAGGGCGCCGCATTCATTAGAGATGGAAAGTGAAGTTTTGCGCCGGTGTATCAAAAGCCGTGCTCATGTTTTATTAGGGGGTGTTCACAGTCAGATATATGCCCCCCTGTTCCCACTGGCAGCACCCCCCCCCCACCACCACCACCACCATTGCACTTCTCCATTTATCAAAAGCTGAAATAATGTGGCAGGGATTTATTATCTTATTCAGGAGCCAGGATTCATTTGCACAACAGAGGCCGCAATCCTCAATCTGGCATTGATTTCTTTTGATTTATGTGGAACAAGCAGTGTTCGGAGTGCATGTTCATCGAGCCCCCCCAACCCCACCCCCGTGCCCCCCCCTCCTTCCCCTCCCTCCAGTCCCCCTTTGTTTACCACGACAGTGATGCAGCCGATGATGACACATGGATGCAAATCAACGCGGCTCCCATCCATTTTCTATAACGACTCACTTCCTTCCTTGTTAGGGGCTTCGCTTGTCAGCTCTGCATGTTGCTAACTCGGACCCTATCCCCGCCAACCCCCCCCCCACCACCACCACCACCACCACCACTGTGTGATGTGTGGCACCAAGCAATCACAGAACCGATTCGCAAGTGTTGCAATTTCCAATGGTGCTCCTACTTTGTTTTTATACATAAAAGAAAAAAGATACATTAAAAGAAGGTTGTTGGGGTTTTTTTGTCGACAAGATTGTTTTGAAATAAAATCAATAAATGATGAAATAAGCTGGAAAAAGCGCTTTAGATGAATACGTCTCATCTGAAGCGTGATTTAGACATTTGGACTGGAAATAAAGGAAATCTACATCTCAAGATTAGAACCTTTTTTTTTTTGCCGCGCGTCGGAGAGTCGCTGCCGTTCATGACTTCCTGTGTTTTCCTTTGTTCGACCGTGTTTAATTTTTCTTTTTCGAGAAGTGGTGAACTTTTTTTTTCTTTTTTTTTTTTTAACACCCCCGCAGTTAGCGAGCTCTGACAGACTCGCGACTTGTCCTGGAAGCACCCTTACCTTCACCCGATGTCGACGAAGAAAGATCCCGGCTTCCCGTGAGAAAAATGGCTGAAATGATGACCAAAGAACAATGTGCTTTAAAGTTCGGTCAAGTACCGTTTGTGAAAAGAACAGAAAACAAAGAAAGAAGACGACCAACATGACTCAACGATTCCTTTTTTTTCCTCCTTTTTTTTGCTGTTTGGGCAAAATTCAAACTTTCGGTTAAAGGATGACCAAGGACTTTCTCCCCCTTCGCTGAGTGTTACCCTGCAGCAGCCTAGTGGAACAGAAATCAGTCGGCTTGGCAGCAGAATGGGCTCTAAATATCGCTGATCACCTTCTCTGTAACGCCAGTGAACAATACCGAAAGGCCCGGATCAGACAATTATGTCCCCTTTCAGGTTCACTAAGAGGGTCTCCCCGTTCACTGAACCATGTAAAAACCGCTGCCCTATTTAAAACATACATCTCCGGGAGGGGGAGGGGGGGAGAAAGGGGGTGGGGGGGGGGCGTTGAAATGGAGCCCTGACTTCTATACTGTTTGCCGAGAATGGATGTGAACACCTTCTGAGAGTCAGCACTTTACTTTATAGCAATTGTTTCATTTGAATTGCGGCGTGGTGGAAAGGAGCCAAAAACAATGAAAAGCACATTACTGCTCGGCGTCGCCGTTGATCCTGAAACTCGGAGATGTTTTTGCACTCACTGAGGCCTTCGCAGAAATCAATGGCATCTCCATATGGCATGAAAAACATATTATTCACAATACAAATTATCACCTACAAACACTTTCTTGTTATGCGTAGAGTCATAAATTACTATCTTAGAGTAGTGGCTAACACTTGGTTTTTCTCTTGTTGGACACTTGACTTGTTCTCGCAGTAACGAAGCCTTTTGCTGGCTGCAACAACAAGAGATGCTTCCATAACTTGAACTGTTGGTTTTTCCGCTTAGCAAAGTCTCTCTCTCTCTCTCTCTCTCTCTTTCTCTGGATCCTGCCTCCTCTTGGAGCACGAGTGGGTGTCGAGAAGTTGTTACACCTTGCGTGAAATGATGGGTAATCAAAGGTCCGACCTCCCCGCTCCTCTCCCGGCGGGTCAAGGATGGCTCCTCTCACCCTGTTGTCTTACTCCTACTCACCTCCACGGAGGCAGCTGCTCCTCGAGCTCGCGCCTCACCTCATGAAGCAACTCTAATTTGAGCCTCCACTCGGCGATGATGTTTAACGTGACTTGTCACCGTGTTTGCCGCTGCTTTGATGCCCTTTATGCAGATTTGGGAGGCAATGTGCAGGGTTTGCATGCAAAAATCCATTCATTATGCTGTGAGATAGCTAATACCCAGTCATGGGGGGGGGAGGGAGTGGGGGTGGGGGGGCGGCAGGGGGGATGTTGCAAGCAGCAGCGCAGTGATCCTAAATCAAGGCTATTGAACCGCCTATTGATTAGAGCTGATGTCGTTGGAGGCGAACTGTTGAGGTCCGTGTTGTGTGGTTTTTCGCCACTGATTGAAATGCTAATACGTGTGGGTGGTGCTGCAGTGTATTAGTAGGTTGCGGGGGTGAGAGAGGTCAAAACGCCCGGTCTCTCCCTGCGCTCGTATACAGTCGTATATTGCTAAATATTTTTTTCATCGCTGCGCAAACAAGCATTTGCTGCATCTTCCGAACGGGAGGCTGCCAAACAATTATTGATCCAGGCCTATATTTAAAAAAAAAGAAAAGAAAAGAAAAAAGTCCATTACATTACACAAGACCTGTTCACCAGCATTGTTAAAATGTTAATTTAGAGTGCAGTGCATTCTGACACGAATCAATACGGCACAGCAATAATAGGAATTTAATTAGAATATATCTGTGCTTATTATCATTGCTAATTAGCATGTGGACGCGCGGCATACTTCAGCTCTTGTTTTGAAAGGGTGACAGGTTTCTATAATGAATCTTTCTTCCCGAGCTTAGACTTGCAGCGACTTCCTTGTATCCTGCACGCACTGGAAAACTTTTTATAGATGACCACGCCAATGAGTCGACGCAGTCATCTATTCAAGACAGAGCCGTCTAATTTATTAGCCTCGGGATGAAAGCGCTCATAGAAGTGCTCTACAGTTTCGTAAAAATGCATCTTGCCGGCGAGTTTGTGAAAAGGTCAGACGTGGCTTCGCTCATCTTTGCAGCGAAACCTGTCATCTGGTGGGTCGGTGACCTCGCTTGCTTGTACGAGGACTAACCTTGTCTTTCGCTGCCCTCCGACACGTTCTGCATTGAGGGGATACCAAAGATTTAAATTGGCTGGATGATTTGCAAACTATTTGTTGCATAGTTCATCATCCTCACCTCCCCGACATCATTCATGAATTCATTTTTACTATGCAGCATCAGAAGTCTAATAGAATCCTTCATTTTAATATGGATGCGGACCAAATGTAATAAGCATTCGGGTCACAAGCTTTAATAAACGTCTTGATTGCTTTTCATACGAAGACCCAGTGATTGAAACTTCCATAAAGACGAGTGTCCCTCCCTTTAACTGCACTGATATCTAACAGATTCCCACTTTCTTACTCTTCCTGTACTTTGTCTTTGGCGATTAAAATCTACATTAAGCAGCTGTCAGCAGCTATAAATATTCAAAGAGGTTGATCATCCCAAGTCGGAAAACATGCTTGTAAATTCGCACCAGCTCCCGGTACACGTGGAATTAAATCAGCCGAGTGCCTAAAGACACCGCGGTGGATACTACCTGAGTACAAGACTTGACATTTGCAACTCCTCCCTCTCACTGCAGCACTGACAACAGATAAAAGAAGGTATTAAATTCACTGTGTCTTGCGGAGGGAAGGCAAAGCCAAAGGACATTGTGTGAACTCCCAGCCACACCTCCCAATTCTCTTCCTCCTCCCTCCTCCCTCCCCGTCTCCCCCGTCTTCAAAGAGGGAAGGAAACCACCAAGAAGACGAAGAAGAACAGGGTTTAGATCCCGGGAGACCCTCAAAGAATGGGATCTCCTGCCTATTGCATGTAATATTTCACAATTTAACCTCCTGGGATGATAGTCGAAGGTGGATTAGAGCACATCATTATTAGAGAGATAGTAATTTTCGATTTAAATGTAAATCAGATGGGCTTTTTTTCTTTCTTTCTTTCTTTCTTTCTCGTATATCGTAGTGCTCCATAACTTTCGATGTGGGAGCAAGAATTGATTTCAAAGATTAAAAAAAAACATAAATCTGGAGAGCATCTTGTTGAAGATCCACTGACATTTAAACAGATCATTTTAATTAATTAAGAGGGGGGAAAAGGCTTCACTGACTCCTTGGCTGCATTTTTTGAATGCATGAAAATGGAGCTTTGCACCCCCCGCCCCCCTTTCAGAAAAAGATACTGACTCTAAAATGGAACCTTTGAGTTCCTTCAATGTCAGTCAGTTCTAACATGATCGATACACAGGCCACAAAAAACAATACTCTGGCTTTCTGATGTGCAACCAAACACGCAGCACACTGAGGATGCGAGTACCTCGTGCAGGAGTAGAGCAGTATCTAATCGCGATTGTAACGTCCGTCTCCCAAGGCAAGACTGAATGGAATGCCGATGAGTTTGCCCCCGAACGGAAAAGGGATCACGTGGAGCTGAAAGACGTAGATTAGGAGAAAAAACACGTAAAAAAATGTCAAGAAACACGATCCAGCAGCTGATCTGTCGTAGAGGAGACGCGAAACGATGGCAACATAAAAATCAGAGGACAGCGTCTTGCTCAAGGACGTTTTGGCATGACTAGATAGAGGGGGGATCGGACTGCCAACCTTTGGCTGCGCCACGGATGCACTCGGGGGCTGGACTCCTTGCTCGTGAGCACATTTCCTGACTTTATTTAGACGTTTTGAAAAGGAACCTTCCGAGCATTTGCTTGTCAGTGTTCTGCTAAACAGCCACATCATCACGGGGAGGACATCAACCGCCGAGCTCGTCCAGCGACTGCCCACAGCTGAGCTGGGGCTGCTGGTGACAGGGCGACTGACAGTTTCTGCATATGGGAACATCTGTCAGGACTCAACAGTGCTCAGTGAAAGAAGTCCCCGGTAGATATCCCCCAAACTGATGTTTGCTTGATTTATTTTTTTTGGCAACACAAATGAAAAGTTTGACGCCGTGTCGGCTGCAGACATCGATAAGAGGCACCGCAGGTGGACATGGCAGCGACACCGGGCCTCCCAGTGATCGCACCGAACGTTCCGTTCTCTGTTTACTCCGCCGGAGTGCTCTCTAAATGATTCCCCGCCGCGGCCTCCGATGCTCCGGCTATATGACAAATCAAGGACTTCTGGCACAAACATGCAATTTTACTCGCGGTTGCTCGGAAGCCTTCCAGACCGCGCTGACTCACTGACACCTCGCATCGCGGTGGACTGGAGCAGGTGAGCGCGCATGAAGTCCCGGCGATTCACGTCCGACGAATCCCTTCGCCGAGGTGAAGCCGTCCAGTGGGTCGGCTAATTGAACGCGTCTGATAAGTGAGCAGCTTTGAAGAAATTACAATGTTTTCCTCAACACATTCTAATCTCTCACGAGCAAAGGTTCAATCACGGACGTGAAAAACGTGAACTTTGTAGACGCGTCCGCTCTGCCCACACATTAGTCTGCCATTTGCCCTATTAATAATAATAATAACAGTAATCTACACGCTGAAAACTCCACCGCCTTGACCTCTCAACGCTTTGTCTGAAACCCGAGCAAATTTCCACATCATTATGTGGTGGTTTGCATCGCCGGCTCTCTTCGCGGGACCCTGAGAATAATTCATAAACACGCAGATTCCAAAACATGAATTCCATCATCCGTCCGGCCGTTTTCTCCACTGCGATCAGCCAGACATGCACGCGGTGCTGCAGAGGGCTGCAGGCGCTTTCACCAACACTCCGGGAGACGGACGAGTTGCCGTCTGTCCAGAGGATAACGGAGGAGGTCGTCACCCAGAGAAAACACCTATCGCAAGTTCAGACCCTTTTATTTTCTCCAATTAAATATGTTTTAGGACAAAGAATCTCAATATGTAAGAATTTCTTCCCCAGGAATGAGCAGCGCGGCAAGAGTTTGTATTCAAGAACAATTTCCACCGCACCACTAATGATCTGTTTTTGAAGAGAAGCTACCTGCGCATGTTTCCAGTCAGAGTAATAAACTGAATGACCTAATGTCAAGATCAGCACAGTTAATTAAAAACTTGGACTTCCAAACAATGTAGGGCAGAAAAAAAAGAGTAAAGCACAGCGAGCGTTGCTTTATGAACCGAAGCATGAAAGCACGCCGATGCAAGAGTCTCTCGGCTGACAAAGGATTCATTCCAACACGGATTAAAGTCCAAAGAAGTGAACGAGTAAAGCAGCGCGGGCCCGATCGTTGAAAGAGGCACACTTGTAACCACAAGGTCTTCAACACGAGTCCCTGGACCGTCACAAAAAAAAGCCCACGGCGGGGAAAGTAAGAGCCCGTCGCACGTCCACGCCACCGAGGGGGCCTTCGAACAAGGTCCCAAAACCACTGCGCACTTGGCCGCGGCTGCTCACTGGTGTGTAGTTAAGCTTAAACCATGAATAGGTATGAAAGCAGGTGAAATGCAGAAGTGAAATGTCTCCGAATGGTGATAAAGTCAAAGGATTTCAAGATTTAAGGGGAAACTCGCACAGGAACATGATGCAAACCTCCTACAAACAGAAGCCTCCATTGACCAGCAGAACATCAGAACAAACTTATCCCACACTTTCCCCACCATCACATCCATGCGCTACATTTGCATTGGAACACAATAAGGTGGCGAGTGCAGGCAGCCATGCATTGTTTATGAGGAGTCAGCATGCGGGCGACGCCACGCGGCTGACGCCCGTTCCCCCGCGTGCAGACTGGTCGCGAGAGCAGTGATCCGCCCGGCGATGGGCGAATTATGTAGATGCTGGTCAAATTTGGTCTCAAACAAATTTCCTTTTTTGCATCTTTTCTTGTTGTGCGGCACCAGCCGACAGGACGGAGAGAGGGAGAGCGGCGCCGACGATGAAGGCGAGGCGTCACGCGTAACCCAGTTCTGTCACTCAAACGCGTTCGCTTCGCTTTCGAACGGGGGCCCGGCGCGCAAACTGTTACAGTACGGAGCGCCGGCGCGGTGAATATTCACAGTGAAGCAAAATTAGAAGGAGAAGTGTTACAAACCCGGCTCAACAGGGAAAAAGTAACATAAAAACCCAAAGTTGATGGTAGCAGTTCAGGGGATTTATTAACAAAAAGGTTCTCAAAAGACGTGCAAACGACACAAAGCGAGGCTTAAACCAAAAGATGGACCAAGAGGTGCCGCTCAACCAAAATAAAATAGAACACAAAGAGAGTTCTC
>JAUESF010000016.1:8523358-8547124 GCA_032274765.1 Malacoctenus tetranemus | reverse complement strand
TGTGTGTGTGTGTGTGTGTGTGTGTGTGTGTGTGTGTGTGTGTGTGTGTGTGTGTGTGTGTGTGTGTGTTTGCGTGCATGTGTTTTGTATGGTTTCCACTTCCAGTTCAGACATCCATGAGTTCAACAGGTGACTCCAAAATGACATTGATCAAAGCACGACTTACAACAAGAAGTTACACATTACATGAGCGACCTGTGTCACGCTGCAGCCTCCTTACATGAGGTAGTTCAGTGCAGGAGAAAACAAGCTAATGACTTTCAGATTAGTCCAAGCAAAAACTGTACTTTTTCCTGCTTTAGCTTGAGGTTGAGCAGGTTTTCTTAATGATCACTTCTGCAAAGAATTATTGCCTTTACTTGTGTTCCCCAGGCAACCTTTAAGAGGAAGCTAACATGCCGAGGAGGGTTTTGTTAGTGCAGACTGGCCTTGGTGATGCTCAATACTATTTGGGCTACTTATAAATGCTTTGCTGTATGTCTGCGAGGGTGTGTCGGAATAACATGTTTGTTTACTCAACGGCGACATCATCTATTCTTGAAAGTGTTCACTATCACAATAAAGTTTAGTACGTCCTAGACATCTGCTGCCCTTTATAACTCATGTTACTAAGTGAGAGTCTGTCGGAGGATTGTTTGTTCTGCAATATTTTCCTTGACTTTCTTCTGTTTAATTTGCCTGCTGCTCCAAACAGATGTTACTCTTATTTATTCCCGAAACAAAGCGGTTGCTGTTCCTAATAATGGCAGGAATATGCATGGCATGCCTAATCTATGTGAGCCATCCTTTATTCCTGACTGCAGAGCTGCGTGTGATAGTATGAGTACAACAACACGTGATAGCAGACCCCCGAATATATACCGGGGTCAGGTCAGGTCAGGTGTGGGAGCGGGTGCCTCTTTGCCATGTTTTCCCTTCTTTAGCCAAACTGAGCACAGAGCAAACGGACAAGCGGGCGCAGGGTCTGTTTATGGAAGCAGCCATGTTGACTGAGGTGCCTTCGCTCTGGCGTGCACAGTGTTGACTTTGCTTTGCCACCAAACTTGAACTTCAGGAGAAGACAACTCAGGGAAAAGGGAAATTGTAGTTGAACTAAAAGCAAAATGCTTCAATTAATACTAACAATTAAAGACTTGAATTATATCTCTAAGTTTGTGAGAGAACACACGACAGCCATGAAACATCCTTGCGAACCAGAGTGGCTTTTTCACACTGAGTCAAGACAATGCAGAAACAAGACTGTTTAGGCTTGTAACCCAAACAGAGTCCATTTACCAGTGTTCATTCTAATGTAGATAGACAGCCAGATATTAAAGCGATATCTCCACCCGGATGTTGGGTTTTTGGGACTGAGTGTCTGTCGGTCAGCGGGATAGTGTGACATTTTCTGAACATGTACGGGTGAACATTTGAAGGAAGTGCGAGGCGACGGTAGAATGTACGAGTGGTTCGATTTTGGCCTTCATCTGCTGATCTGATTCAAAATGTGTAATAAGAGTGGCTCTTTTGTCTCATCTGATATGCAAGAGGTTGGAGCAGCAAATGATAGCAGACATCATGGTTGATGTTTGCACACTCCGAGTTCAACTTTTTTAGCATTTATCAGCGTCACTGCCTACTTTTCACAAAATAAAGCCAAAGGAAGAGACTTTTTTTAAGCGTAAAAAAAACAAGCATCCAAGCGTCTGTATATGAAGTCAAAACCATGCACGCTGCTCAGTTTTTGTTCATCCTCGAGGATGTTAAATATGCGTAAGGTTAAGGAGCTAGTGGAGATGCTCTTGGCCTTCTATTGTTTGAGAAGAGCCTCTCCTAATCTGCAATTGGTTTGAATAATTAGTTGTGATGCTCCTGGGAAAAAAAAATGAAAAAACAAGACCAAAAAAAACAGTGTTGCAAAGCATTGCATAAACATCTGAGCTTAAAGATTATTTTAACAAGCCATCAAGAATCAGTCAAAAGCTCAAAGGTTGAAGAAATAATTCTATAGTTCATGAATAAATTAATGTTCAATGTTGTTATTTCTCGTTGAGTTTTATATCAACAGGTGACCTCATTCAGACAAAAAATGACTTATTTAATTGGATTGTGGCACGAATGGCGAGTCTGTTTTTACAGTCTTTTTTGAAAATAAAACACGTTTACGTACGATTTTAGCAATCAAAGCTGATTAAAGAGTTTTCAGTGCACGTTGCCATTTGGAAGGAGCCAACATGTAAATGACCAGGATGCTTCTCATTTCTGTTCGTCCCCATCGTTTCTTTGGTGCGACACGTGTGTTTTCCATGGAGGGGAAATAAGATGCCGGCGCCGCCGCAGCTCGCCATACTGTTTAATTCCATTCATTGAGGCCACTGCTCGGCCACTTTGCAGACTTGATTAGAATGAGAATCTGCAGCATGAGGACTGGAGACGCAGCATCTCTGGGGAATCATCTGACTGACAAAGATTGAGTGGATGTCCTTCCTTGAAAGACAACTGGCTGATTTGCTAATTTCAAAATACAAATTGATGGCAACACACCCAACACACACGCGCCGAGTGGGACACACACACGGCCGCAGACAACAGTGTTTCAGACCTTTCGGTGTCTCGATAGCGGATGCGCGGGCCCAAGAGAAATAAACAGATATGTCACTTTCCATTTAGCTCAAACACAGAGTGCCTGTCCATCATCTTAATGTGTCACTTTTTGAGTATGAGAACGAGACTTTGCATTTTTATCTCGAGCGAGAAATGGACCGGAGACAAGACTATTTTTACGAGTGGGACCAAAAATAAAGCAGGCGGTATATCTTCAGCAACTTCAACTCTTCAATCGTCACCTTTTGTGTAAAGCTGTTGGCTTTGTTTTTGTTTGTTTTTGGATCGCACCCCATTTTTCATGTGCGAGTCTGTTACGCAAGCACTTTAAACCTGCTTATAGTTCAGGTTGATCAAACCATGATGAGATGTTTATTTCTCAATATTGTATATTACCTCATACAGCCTGATTCAAAAACCTCCAAGACGTACACAATTTGTTTCTGTTTCATTTTAGTTTGTATTTTGTATGATTAATCTATTTAATTTTATTGGAATTTTTTTTTCATTTTGTCTATTTTTTTATTTAATTTAAGAGTATTTATTTTGTTGCTTTGTGTACAACCCCCAAAAATATATTACAACAAAAATCACATTTTCGGTGTGTGGAGACAACAGAAGGTCACTACAATTTAGGATTGTTGTGATAAAATGTATTTAGAATATATCAATAAAAAGGTCAATTTAGTTTAATCAAATTCAGCAAAGTTAAAAAAAGAAATAAAAATCAGTTGGCCATAGTTTGCTGGACCACACAGGGAGGCAGTATATCTGCTGGTTCACACAGAGAGCAGGAATCAGCTCCGGCTCCACTATTTGTCCTCTTAACTCTCAGATTTTGACTCTTTTTTTCCCAATCTGTTGCTAATAATTTCAAGCCTTCAAGTTTCAGAGGTCACTTTGCGACCAAATCTAATTAATTGAATCAGCGAGCAGCTCCGACTTTGCTGTGCTGAGCAAGATGTTCTCTTTTAGCTTTGACACACAGATGTGAGAAAAGCACTTGATAAATAAGATTTATTGCTCCTTCCAACTTGAAAAGAAAACTGTTTTCTACCTTGAATGATTTTAACTAGTCTTGAAAGTTGGACTAGCGTGGAAAAAGAGGCTTTTACACCATTGTTGCAGCACTCTGCGCGATGTGTCACCATAGAAACAGTTCAATAAAAACAGATTTCTTTGTCGCACAAATTGAGTTGAATTGTGTGACCTGATTGAAGGCTCCTGACGCGATTTCGCTAAAGCTACTTTTAGCGTCTAAACTTTTTCTGTGAGTGACTTTGAACATATTAAACAAAATGCTTTTTGTTCTGTACGTATTTTCTAAATTGCAAACTGCAACTTTCTAACTCACTGACTGCCAGCTGTATTCAGCACAGGGAGCCCCGTTCTACCAGAGTTTGAGAGCATTTTGAATGACCCTTCAAGACCTTAAGGATATCTGTAATCTGCCATTGGATCTTTGGGTAAGACATTTTACCCACCTTGCCCACTGGGCGTGGTTGTAGGCACAGAATGGCAGCCATGCCTCCGTCAGTCCGCCCCAGGGCAGCTGTGGCAACACGGGTGGCTTACAACCCTCAATGTGTGACTGTTAGAGTGAATGACTCGTGCATCGAACATAAAACATCATTGTCATGAAAAGCATGACCCAAATGTGATTATTATTATGAATAATTTGAATATGTAAATACTGTAGCTACCAAAAGGAAGAAAAGACTCTAGTCTCCTGAGGAGAAAGAAGGGTGTTTTTTATACTGTTTCCAGTTGTTTAGTAATCAGCAGTTGTATACAAGCCACTAAAAAATGCCAATTTTTGAACCAAAAAAACAAGAAAAAGAGTATTTTGTGAATATGACTCACTCAGCTCAGCTAGGTCAGTTCATGATCGGATTTTTTCTGAAAATCTTGGAGAGTACTTAATCAAAAATGCTCAAAAGTTGGCTAACTATCAAACAAAAACCCACTTGGATTCACCGATAGGCTGCGTACTGGAAACTGTTTCAAAATTGGTTTTCCAAAACGCTGCAGTTCAAAAACAGATGAGTCTTTGGACATTTGTATGTTTCGTGTCTGTTGCCCCTCCTGATCTGGGAAACTGAAGTGCCAATGTACAATGTCCTGTCTGAAATCCCAGTGACATATTGATGTGTGAAACACTCTTTGGATCCAGTCCCCGCCTTTTTCCTGCAGCCCATATTAGACAGATGTCTGAGAGCCTCTTGAGTTGAAGAAATAAGGAATCAAAGCAATCAAAACTGGCTTCTTATCTCCTTCATGTCTGTTTGGAGGGTCTGAAAATGCAGCTCTGCTGCGAGCTGTTGAACCAGATTGCAACTAATTCGTCTGACGATTCCAGATTGCTGAAGTCAACAATCAATGACAAAACGATTGCCGTGAGGCGATGGTGAACTTCACCGTTAGACTCTGGTTGATCTCCAGTGTTTGGGTTCTTTTTTTCCATTGGTGCACGTCATCTCCGGAGTTTCACGTACCTCGATGCTTCATCTCCATGGTGAACAGCTGAGGTCTGAAGAATCTTTTTTTCAAGTCTTGCTGCTGTTTTATTCCTGGAACCACTGCAATTCATACCCTGCTTCTGTCTAATCAGCATAAACAAGTTTGTCCTTCATCTTGCCTCTCGCTGTCCCAGTTCCCTCTCTCTCCATCCTCACTCCATCATTTCATGAGCTGATACAAGCTCGGCTGGACGCCATCGCAGCCCGCCTCATCGTGAAGCCAAACCAACATCGATGGGCGTCTTTGGCAGTCAAGTAAAGAGACATATGGGGTTGCAGCGTGTGATAGAGTGGTCTGTTTGCATGTTCTGACTGGGTGTGGTTGGGTTTCCTCCCACAGTCCAAAAACATGCATTAGAGGACATTTGGTGACTTTGAATGTGTGTTGATGGGGTTGTGTGTCACTCTGTCTTTAACTTGTGATGGACTGACAACCTTTCCAGAGTTCCACGTCTTCACCCACTGTCAACTGGTTTTATCTCTATCAGCCTACCTTATAAATGAGGCATAAAACATGGATGGATGGTGACTGAAGGTGCACTTCCCCACTGCTAACCCACCTCCAAATCCATTGTAATAAAATCAGGGCCTGCAGATTCGGTGATAATGACTACAAGCTGGATCGGGAGTGACAGGTGGAACCTGTCTTATTCAAACCTCTGACATTTAAGCTGTGCTCCGTGCTAATGAAGTGTGTGATGCCGTCGTAGTGCCAAGATCTGAAGAGCTCTCCGAGGCCCTCAGAAGAAAGGTGGTGTATGCCTCCGAGCTTGGAGAGAGATTTGAGGAGATCTCCGCCTGATTTGAAAATGAATGACTTCACCGGGGGTGAGATTAAATGCGAGCAGCGTGACTTCCAAACAAACAACTTTGCTCAGGACTGATTGCGAAAGACATTTTCAGCTGAAGAACAGAAGGTCTGATCCAGAGAGGAGCCTCGTCGAACCCCCCGCGGGAGAATAAGGGGGGCCCACTTTGACTTCAGTGAGAGCTGTGTCAAAGAAAAAAAAGGAGTTTTTTTATCACAGCAAAATAAGCACAATGAGGCAGTTCTGTCACAACACGCAGTTACTGGCAATATTATTGGACTGCGCAACAAAGTTTTGGATTTGTGATTAAAATGTGGAGACGATATTATTAACAGAATGATGAGGTGTTTTCTGAACACAATGTGTGCAGCACCCCCCCTCCCCCTTCCCTCCTCTCCAGGGGTCTCCTCCTCTCACTAACTGTGTGTTTGTCCGGCTGAAAGATCTGCAGCATCACAGTCCAGCCGAACAACACTTTGAAGTAACGGAGCACAGTCAGCCACTTCGCTTACGTTGATAGTCTTGCGGAAGCCGGAGCTTTTCATACTGACTTTTCTTTACAGATGCAAAAAGAATCGATGGGCAGAATAATGCAATGCAACCAGGTCTGATTCAACACGCTTTAGAAAGATGAACTGAACCTGACAGAAACAAACCAAAGACGCAGAAAGAGAGACGCATCCAAAGAAAAAGAGATAACGATCACACCTTGAGAATAGTGACAAAAGCCAATAGTGTACAATGATAAATAGGATTCAGCACAGAAACATGCTACATGACATGTCCATCCTTGTAGAGACAATATAAGGGGGGAGTGTATTAGAAATAAGGACCATCCAATTATCCCAGATGCATGCAGACCAAACCCTCACACAGATATCGAAACCATTATTAGTCTTACAAATGAGTTGTTTGAAAGAAGCGACCTTGATTAGCTCCTCTCTCCATCCCTTGAAAATAACCTTTTCTTTCAACTTCCGGGTCTTAAGATGATCCTGTTTCCTGTTTTGGGGGGCTATTTGGCCCCTGGGTCCACACTTGTTGGAATACACCACCCGTCATCGGCAAAACAGCCATTACTTTTTTTTTTGATAAAGATAACAAAAGTATAGGTAAGAGGACAGATTTTTTGGTGGGTTCCATTCGAAAATACAATTTTTTTTCTTCATTATTAAGCACTTTGCCAGCAAAGGATCAAAAGTTGCTCAGCCTCAATATGTCCGAATAAAAGGCCTCCAAAGTGACCTTACTGTTGCGCAACACTTCACATGAAGTTGTTGTCTCAGCTGTAAGTTTTTCTGATTCTCCGAGAGGTCGCACAACCCTGAACAAAGAAAGGCAAGATTTTTTTTTCACACTACAGTAACAGGAGATGGGTTTTCACAGTGCACACCGTATGTGTGTAAAAGAGAGGAGAAGGAAAATCAATCGTTGCATAAAAGGCTCCGCTGCAACAATCCGTTGTGTAATAAAGAAACTTGAAGACTAAAAGTTTGTTCGTTACGAGACAGAATAAGACGAGCTGGGTGCATTTCTGAAGGATGTTAAGAGTCAGTCTGCCTTTAAATGCGTCTTTGAGGTCATTGTGAAGTCTATTTATCGCAGGAGCATCACTCCTTTCAAAGCAGGCATCCTCACGTGGAATCTGATACAGTGGAGAACGCACCCGTTGTGGGTTTTGGCGATCCCGTCCAACAGACAAGTGCGTGCGGAAGTGTGTGTCTGTGAGTGTGTGCACGCAAGGGATCAAACCTAATGAGATCGTCATTGACGATCAGAATGGAAAGAACCAAGCAGACCCATTTCGAAGGTGCTTCGGGAGGCTTTAACATGCGTGGTGAGCGAAGCCCAGCCGACGGACGCCACACGATAAGCAGGAGCCGAAAAAATGCTCTCGCGGAATACATCCGTCACACAGATTATCAATAGCTGCGTTTTCCTATGAATACATAAGAAGGCCACATAAACTGTGGTAAATCAATTACCACTCGAGGAGACGCTGACCTTGAACTAACTTCGGTCACGTGCCGCCGCCACGGAGATGATGCACAGTTAAGAGGAGGGGGGACAGCAGGCGAGCGGGAGAAATCCGACTTTGTTTTAGCTCCCTCTCACTTTCTTTTTCAGCACGTCCTTTTGACTGAGGATTATGGTTGTAGTTGATATGAAGAGGCTCTTAAAGCCCGAGTAAAATAGTTCCCTGTCTCCCGAGTCATTTAAGATTATGCCCCCTGTGGGCGCACTGTGGGTTTAACAGCGTACGAGCCTTTTCCTCGGCTCCGTATCTGCTAATGTAACCCCTTTTGTCTGTCTTTGTATGAACAGTTCGTACATGGGCTCAAAGTGTCTTTAATTTTTGGTGAGTACTCGAGCCGAATTGCCTTTTTTTCTTTTTTTTCCTTCCCCTCTTTATTTTTCGTCATACTTTTTTTGCTTGGCTGAGGACTTTGGACAGAAATGTGTCAGCTGTTGGTGGTCATTGAAAATAATGTGTGATAGATAATCTTTTGAAAAAGGAAAACTGAATCTCACTGACCCTCTGCACTGCCTGGCCAAAGGAGATTTTAATTTTCCCTCCAATAGATGATGGCAAACATGATTTTTTTTTTTTTTGTGCAGGCGGCCATCCGCAAACGTGTCCAAATGCCTCGGAATATTGAAGAACAAAAAAAGGTCCGAGCAGGGGGCTTAATCCTACAAAATAGGGCCTCGCGAGCAATAGATGTACAAATTTGTTTTGCCTGTTTACCTCGTTTTACCCTCATTGCTCAACCTTCAAGCGCATAAGCTCCATTGTTATTCTTTGCCCCTACTCATCATGTTCCTCGGCAGAATGCAAATCTGTTATCCACTGGCTTCGGCCGCAGTGGGGTTGTTTTTGTGTGTAGTTGTTAGTTGCGCTGATGAAAAGACCACCTGTCATCCTCTGGCCCTTTGATTAGATTAGGAGGTCAGGGGGATGGATTAAATTGATATGAAGTCGACGAGGCCCTCATGCAGCGCTCACTGCGTCATTACGGGAGCTTTGATCCGGAGGCACTGCGACTGTCCGCTGTATTTACTGGTGGATTCCTGTAACTATTTGCAACCCCTATTTCCATATAAGCAATTGGGGAATTTCAACCCCAGCATAAAGTGCACTTCTACAGTCTGATGTGACTCGATACGACGGCCTGAATCAGGGGGTGCCACACGTGCGGGTCGAAGGCCAAATCCGGCCCACCACAGGGTGCGTTCCGGCCCGCGAGGCAGTTTTAATACTGTGAAAAGGACAAAAACAAACAAACAAACAAAAAAACAAACTCATGTTACTAATTTGTACAAAGGTGATGTCACAATTTCAATCAAAATGTGAGTCATAGCACAGTGGTAAGAACTGGGCTTGAGGGTTTCATCATACTGGTTCAGACAATGATTAGCAATATTGTTGACATTAGTTTTCCCTTTCTAGTTTCTCTTCCAAATAACTCTCATGAACTTTGTTTATTTCAGATCCATAAAAGTACAAGGTGCTTGTTTTTCTGCAGAGTTTCTGGATCGTTGATTCGCTTTGTTCTCGCAGAGCCTTCCCTTTAAACTGTGGATAATTGGCTCCCATGTTGCCCTTTTAAAGTCACTATATGTTGCTGCCTCTTCTTTGTGTCCTCTCCCCTTAATCAACACTCAGATGAGATCCCGATTCACTCTTTCACAGCGCCATTCACGACTCACAGCAGCTGTGGATCCCGTTGTACACTCGTATGAATCTGGGCGAGAAGCGATTGGGTGCAGTTGAAAATTGAAAAACGGCGACGCTTGTTATAAAACTGAGCAATTTGAAGTGTAAAATAACCCAGCCTGGAATATGACTCAGAGCAAAATACCTACTTTGGCAGGTTGCTATTTTTCCCCGAAGGAAAACATGCAGCGATTGTCCACCGAGACTCAGTCCAAAGTCGTGGAACTTATTTGTCTGGAATCCAATGGAGCAGGAGTGGGTGTTAGGCTGGTTGTTGCTCCGTGTTTACACAGATACCAGTCGCGCTGACATGAGGACGCGATGCTTCAGCAAAAAAAAAAAAAAAAAGTAGAAGCCGTCCCACGAAGGGAGTCACGTAAGCATCTCACCAACAAACACAAACATAACCCTTGTCATATCACAAGAGAATATTCAGGAGAATGCCAAAGTCAGACAGACTTTTTTTTTTTTACAGACTTTCTAACAATACATCCATCTGGTGCTGAGGTGCTCCAAAGCCAAAGTTCCACTTGTTCCTGAGCTTAAACCCACCCCCGAAGGTAAAGTTGGGGAAGGATTAATGAACAAAAAAAACACCTGAACTTTTTAGAGGTCAAGTCAAAGTGAGAAGCATTGTGATTTGGATGACTGTTGGTGGATTGGCTTCTGTCACGTCAGACGCAGACACAGGAAAAAAGAGATTTAAAATATGATTTTAAAATATGATTTGGCTCCATGAAAGAATAACAAGAAGTGGATCCTCAAAATACAGCTCCGCCCAAAGAGCTGTTGATCCCATCTTTGGTGGGAGGTAAAACAAAGCCTCTTTTTTGGACTCGATGAGTCCTGTGGCTCCGCCTTTTCCCCTCTTTGCTCCATCAACCAATCACTGCACAGCGTCAAACCATTCAGCAGCAAGGTGATTGGCAGAAGGCGGGCTGATTGACAGGTTAGAAGTCACCATGTTGGCCCTGACTGAACCGAATTGACCCTGATAGCAGGAGCAAAATTTATCCAGACACAATTTTAGTGTGAAACATGTGATGTCACCGCAGATCCTCACATGCAAGTAAGGAATGACACCTAATCTGTGAACCTTTATGAGATGTACAAAAAAGGAAGTCATGTTGAGGAAAAAGATCAACAGCAAAATTTTTAATTACACCTTCAGCACGAGTTCACTCGACAGATTCTCTTATTTCAAGGGAATTTCTTTCAGAATGAAAGAATCAAGTCAAACTGTATTCATATTTTGCAAATTGTAAAGTGTCATCGGGACCTTGGGCCATTCATCTCAAGACGATCTCGAGCACCGAGCGCCTTGTCAAACTGTACAAGAGCTCAGGAAGAGCTGGAGACCATCTGAGATACTGAGGGAAGGGAGGGAAAAAAGAAAAGAAAAAGAAAACGGTGTGAGAAATATTCCAAAGGCATCACCAGGAAAAGTTGTTTGTAAGCATGTTGGCACTTCATGACGTCTTGCATCATGTCTCCCTGAGTGACTGAGTGCAATTCTCGGCTAATAACAGTTGGGTACTAATGAATGCTGCTGCCTTGGCCCTGCATGCTAATGTGGTCTTTATCCAAAGACTCACAGAATCCAAACTTTAGTGCCATTCGGAGTGTCCCACAAAAAGGGCATGCATCTTAACGGAGACGGAGTTTGGGTGGGGGCGGGTGAAGGGTGAAGGGTGGGGGGCTGCACTTTCTTTTTTTCATTGTTTGTGAATGTGTGCATTATTTGTAGCTTTTCGAGGTCTCGCTGCTATTCTCATTCTAATTGGCGCTGCGCCCTCTCTGTTTGTGTTTTTTTTTTCTCCCATGGCAGCTCTCGTTCCCAGACTGAGGGACCCGAGCCTCCCAGCCTCACGCTCAGCCACAGCCACCCAGACAGGCAAGGCTGGGAGAGAGAGAGAGAGAGAGAGAGAGAGAGAGAGAGAGAGAGAGAGGTGGAGGGAGGAGGAGTCTGGTTGTGGAGCTCTATCCCCCGACTGTGTGTCTGCTGCGTGAGTGGTGGAGCAAAGAGAGAGAGGGAGAGAGAGCATGAGAGAGAAGGAGGAGAGGGAGGGTGGGGGGCGAGTGAGCGAGTAAGGGCTGAAGGCGCTGGGAATGGATGGGCAATGAGAAGCGGCGCGAGCAGGCGAGCGAGCGCGAGGAGAGGGAGACAGAGTGAGCGCGTGCATTCTCAGAATCGGCAGCGGCGGCACAGAAAGTCCACGAGCTCACACCGCCGAGGAGAGCGCGCCAGGCGCGGGCTGACGACCGGCGACTTCTGAAGAGTGACACAGAGAGGAGGAGGGAGAGAAGGAAGCCAGCGAGGGAAGGAAAAGACAGAGAAGAAGCAGGAGCAGGAGCAGGACGAGGAGGAGAAGAAGAAGAAGACTAACCAAGAAGAGGAGAAGGACGGAAGACAGACAGCCAGCTTTTCCACTGGTAAAAGGAGACACCACTGAGGGACTGTAGCATCTCCCCCCCTCCCCTCCCCTCTCCACCCCTTTTACCACCACCTCCTGCCTCCAGCAGCACAGAGGAGCACTGTCTCATCTCGTGCATGTGTTTGTGCCTGCCAACTTCAATTTCACACTCGCCCACTGTTTTTCGTAGGTTTTGTCCCCCCCCTACTCCCCCAGTCATGATCCCCTGGGTCCTTCTGCTCCTGTGGATCTCCGGACATGGTGAGTAACCCTGATTAAGTTGCAATTCTTCATCTCATCTTGCGTGCGCGTTGACTGCTGTGTGACTTGCCGGCTGGTGAGCAGTGTTTCTGGATCCATTTCTCGCCGTGACGTCCGAGCCCGTGCTGCCATCTGTGTTTTCAACTGCTTCTAATGTATCACCCCCCCCCCCACACACACACACACATACACACATACACACACCCCCACACACACACATCCCCATGTGCGTTGTGCCGTCTGATGCGGGAGAGGACGGAGGGAAATCGGAGGCAAAAAGTCAGCGCGGCTGTCTCGGGTGTTGCGGCCGATGCTTGAAGCTTGTATCCCCCTCCTCAACCTCCTCCACTCCCCTTCCCCTGTCAGTAGTTTGTCATTGCTTTCAGACCAGACAAGTTAATTACTTCCTATGCGAGCCTTGACATTCCCGTCACACACTCTGACACACACAAACAAAGCCCTTTAACCCCGGTCCGGTCCAGTCAAGCGTTCACTCCGGAGTCACATATTGTTTCGAACTGACAGCCCCCCCCCTTTCCTCCCCATTGAGTCAAGCTACAGGGGGTCTGGTCTGAAGGAGAGAGGGAGGAAAAAAAAAGTTAACCAGAAAGTGGTTTTTGACGGCAGACGGACTCCTCAGAACAGCCTGACAGTATCTGCTCCGGTTGTTTTTTTATTCCTAGACAGCCTGTTTGTGGACGGAATGAGGATGGATTAGTTGTTTCCCCGCTTTGCCACCAGGTGGTTGTCTTTGGAAAACAATAGAAGTGAGTTAAAAGAACAGCAGAACCCGGCCTCGGTGGTGTCGGTGCGATCATCCGAGAGTTGAATTGGCCGTTTGTCTTTCTTGTGTTTTTTTTTTTTTTTTGTACAAACTTGCCACAGAGGGCGGGCTGGTTTATGCTCTTTCCTCCTGGGTCAGGGTCAATGACACAAAGGTTGACCCCCCCCTGTCACTCTGGACCACATCCGAAGAAGGGCACTGACTGGATGAATGGATGTGTGTATTATGCTTGCGTGTGTTGGGGGGGGGGGTGCTTGTTTCCCAGAGGGAGTTGTAACCTTGTGGCGTAAAGCAAGCGGCAGCACGGAATCGGCAAAACTCTGTCATCTGACTGATGAGGCTTCACTTTGTTGACACCATCGTGTGGGAACTGACAGCTCAAAGTTGGTGACACGCTGAGAGAACGTATGAAAACTTGGTGGAACCGTTTTCGACAGCACGGAATTTATTTGTCTGATGTGAATTTAGAGTTCAGAGAAGGAACTGTAACACAAAAAACCCTAAAGTAATGAGTTATTTTTTTGTCCAGCTGACTTGTAGAACCAGTAAATAAAATCACCACGGAGCAGCGAGACCCCGAGACTTACAACGTAGCCCCTGAATCTCCCTCAGCATTTCTTTCTCACTTTTAGCTTTGCTGGAGTTTTTGTTTTGCCTCTCTCTGGCATGCAGATGCCTTCACCTCCCTTCGCACGGCTCAGGACGGCTGCACCGCGGGAAGTTGAACCAGAGTGGGCCGAGTCTGGCCGGCGAAAAAGCTTTTCTCTCTCCCTCGCGCGCTCTCGTGTTTTATTACGGCACAATTAGAGGACATCAAACGCAGCGCTGCACATGCTCCTGCTCCTGATGTTCCTGCTTTGCTGTTTCCCTGTTTTCACTGTCAAGCCTTTCCTGGACCATCTGTGCCTATTATGATGCAGACGGGCATAATTTGCCATTAGTCTCTTTCTCTTCGACTTGCGTCTCTGCGAACACAACTCAAGTTTCGGCACACTTTGTCTGCTCTGCTTCTTCCTCTCTCGAACTGCCTCATTTCCAACTCACACTTTAACACGGATTCATTCATCCTCAGTTCTGGCAGAGGAAAAAGAAAACTAACACTATATATCCCCTATAGTACCAAATAGAATGAGGCCATTGCTACAACTGGAATGAGATGGGATTGCTGCGCATTTCAGCACGGCTGGTTATTACCATAATATAAAATACCACTTCCCCTGCCAGGTAAACGGGGGGGATAACAACCTCCCTTCTTTTTGCATGCCTCCGGGGAGGACAAAAAGTGCTTCCCCCTAAAGCTCGCTGTTGTTGTACAAATTACGGCTCTGTTTATATGTCGAGCCGGTGTCAGCAGAAAGCTGCAAAAAAAAAGAAAACCCAGCAAACAAAAAAAAAGAAACAATCTTGTTTTTATGAACAGAGGGACAGAGGGGGAGCAGTGGCCGTCGCAGCCATGTACTTAGACGCAGCTCTCCTGTGAGACGGCGAGAGCGAGAAAGAGTGTGAAAATGAGACAATGAGCGAGGGAGAGAGGGAGAGAGAGCGGAGAGGAGAAAGTCGGTCCAAACGCACAGGCACTAAGCAGTTGTTTTGTCTCTCAACTTTGAGAAATAAATGGTCTGCAGCGAGGCAGACGCGCGCGCGGGTGGGGGTGGGTGGGTGGGGGGGGGGGGGTGTTGATGGAGGGCGGGGGGGTGAGGGGGCTTGGTGAGAGCTGCTTTGCGAGCTGCTCCCACCGTCCCGACTGTGCTCTTATCGCATCTGGGGCACCTTTTCTTGCCCCGTCACCTCTCGAAGCGAGTGACAGGTGACACGTCGGCCCATTCAGGGGGGTTGGGGGGGGATCTGCGAGACAGTCTCCGGGAGGCAATTCAACCTGAGGCCAAATGTGTCCGGGACCCTGTCCGTCTCCTCGAGGCACCTCCACGGTGCCCCCCCCACCCCCCCACCCCCACCGCTCCGTCTAATCTCCAGGCTATCCAACACCTCTCAGGCTTCTTCACCTGCATCTTCATTGCCCCCCCCCCAAAGGCACATCTCTCATCTCCTCCTCAACTTTCCTCTCTTTTCTACTTCTTTCTCATTCATTTGTTGTTTCTTTTTGTTTTTGTTTTGTTTTTTTTTTGCAAGTGGGTGATTGAGCATCTAGTTAACAATGGAGTGAAATATGTGATAGCTTCATGTCACAATGGAGGAGTGGCAGCTTAAGAATGGTCTCGTGCAGGATGTGCGAGACTTTGAAGAGAATGTGCCAGGGAAGAAATCACATGTTGTCAATGTTAAGTGTACGCTCCCTTTCTCTCTACACCCCCCACCCCCCCCCACCCCCACCCCACGTGTCTCTCTGCCTCTCTTTTTATTTCTCCATCTGAGTGACACCGTGTGAAATTAGTATGCAAACTGTCAGTGCTAATCGCTCTGTTTGGGCTACTTCCCATGCCAGGACTCACCCACTAGGGGCAGCGCTGCGGCATGGGGAAGTGTGCAACCCAAATCGTCTTAAAAAATCTCCTGCCGCCCCCCCCCCCTCCCCTTCTTTCCTTCCTTCCCTCCCTCCCTCAGTCACCTTCATTATCTCCCACCCCCTCTTCTATATCTCGTGTCAGAACTCCTGATTTTGCCACCCAGCCAGACTAAGCTGTTCTTTAGTCCTGGAAAGCAGCGTGTCTTAGTACCCACCCAGCAGCCCCCTATTTCATTTACTGCTGTCTATTAACTGCTGTCTGACGACTCTAAATCCGCTTTTCATGGGCGGCGGGCTTTGATACATATTTCTCAACCAAAGTATAATTAAATGTCTTTCCCAATGTCATGTTTGGATGTGTGGATTCTTTATAGACGGAGAAAAATCGTTCTCGCTTCTCCAAAGGGGGCAGAGGAAAAAAAGAAAAAAAGAAAGAGAGGAAGAAATACAGCCCCACAACGCCACAGAAACACCAATTTTCAGGCTCATTATTATGAATGGTTATTTGTAAGCAAGAGACACTGCTGTCTAATGCATGGATTATGGCTATCATAACTCAGAGGCAATTAATTGATTCATCCCTTACTGGAACGCTCATGCCGATACACATTCTCTGCGCCCTGCTGCCATAAGCTTCACTTGGAGGCGTGTGTTGTGCGTTTAACTCAAACTATCTCCACAAACATCCACAGAATTCACTCTAAAATAGACTAGGACTGAGATGTGAGGAGACACTTGAGGTAAGCGTCCGATCTTACGACTCCCCCCCACCCCGCCCCCCCTTCAGCAGATGACTGGTGATGTCATCGGTTCAGGGTGGGACCCAGTTGGCCTGCTGCAGTTTGTTTTTCTTTTTTTTTTCTTGTTTGTGCTGCGTGTCCCATCAAGGCGAGCCAGCTTAAGTCACCTCAGCCGCTGTGACCCCTGCTCATTTCTGTGCCACGATAGATTAAGCCCACTGTAATCCCTCTGAGCCGAGTGCCCTGTCGGATATTTATGGTAATAAGTAAACATATGAATAAATAATCTAAGAGGCTGCCGCTGGACAGCTGGAACTTGTAAGTCTCGGTGTTTGGAATTAAAAAAAGAAAAAAAGTGTGATTTCTGAGTGTTTTAAAAAAAAAACCCTCAACATTCTGTTGATTTCTATTCAAACCGATGACTTTACCGACTGAATGGAGAGTTGCTGTAGTGGCGGACCAGTTGTTGCGATTCACCAAGGTTGAAATGCAGGGTTGTGAGTGCAGAGCGGCAAATGCTGCGACTGCCGATGGGATGAAAGCCTCGCTTTGGATGAAAGTCTGTCAGGATTCAGGTCAGCCAAGGAAGGGGGGGCGGGGGGGGAGGGAAATGATTAGTTTAGAGTCTTCTTGGAAGACCGGGCAATGATCTGCTCTCTCCCATGCCTGTCAACAAATTCAAGCTGTTTACTGTTGGGCTTCATTATCTATCTCCAAGACACCCCTCTTCCCAGCCCCAACAGTTTTCTTTCGCACCAACCAATCAACCCCCAAGCACCCTCAACCCCCACCCCACCCCTTCCCTCCTCCTCCCCTCTTCCTCCCTCTCTCTCTCTGAGACTCTGCTGTGAGATCTCATTCCTCTGGGATGAATTTATCCAGATTGGAGCACTCAGCAAAAGGGCATTATCCCGGATTACATGTCTGTTGGGCGGCAGTGTTAAGTAATTCAACCAGATGCCATTGCGATGACGGGGTGTGTGTGTGTGTTCCTGTGTGTGTGTGTGTGTGTGTGTGTGGGAGGGTCACCTGTGATGTTTGAGTTAGCAGCTGCACCCCCCCCCATCCCCCCAAGAGACTTGGTTTTGGGAACCCACTGAGAAGCCTCGCAGAGTGTTGGTGAAAAAAAAAGGCTTAACTGCAATATTGTTGTTTAATATAGAGAAGCCGGTGGAAGCCCTCACTAACCCCGGCCTGGGATTTTATTTGGTGACAGATTATGGGATGGATTACTTGGCCTCTAAATTGCAGTTTAATGCACAGGAAACAACAGGCCACGTTTTACCCTCTAAACCGCGTAAAGGCTGCGTGAGTTTAGTCGCGCGGGGGTGTGGCGAGGAGATGCCTGGTGGATCACACTGTTTGTTGTTGTTGTTGTTTTTTTCTCTCCTTCTCCTTTGAGGGGGACAAAAAACATTGGCACAGCTGGGCTGAAGGAAAAAATGATGGCGGTTCAAGCGTGACTCTGTCTTTTCTCCGCTAATCCAGGCTCTTCACGACTGACAGTTTGATGGAGATTTATTCCTTCGCTTACTTTTGGGACCTCGTCGCTCGCGGGAACACAAATGCTGAGTGAGATCCAAGCGTTGCGGGAGGGAAGTTTGTGTCCTCCTGCGCGGAACCTATCGCAAATCGAAAGCATTAACGGGCTTGTTATCCACTCGAGAGTTTTTTTTGATTTAAATGTCTCTTTTGCCTCGTCGGTTGGTTGGTTGGTTGTCATACAACCTTCACACACCCTCTAAAGTTTCCCTACAGTTTCGTGTTTAGTAACAGTCGCTTCACGGCGGAGTTTGGAAAGTACATCCACTTTATAGGGTAAACACAGCAAAGGTTCCGTAAACACAAAGACGCAAGCGAACCTGACTCAGCATCTGTCTAGGAAATAGATGCGGAAAAAACAAGAACAGAAGGTTATGCAGGTGAAAATATAAAAATGTACAAACAAGGTTGGAAAAAAAAAAAACATTTCATTTATGGAGCTACGGTAAAATCATTTAAAAAGATATATATACATATACTAATGTGGTTATCGCCTAGGGAACATACGAACACCAGGAATCAAGTGAACGAATCATGCTTCACGTCGACATGTCATGACTCATATGACTTTCTCACGTCTGTTTGTACCGAGTGAGCAACGGCACGTTTAACGCAGTTCAGCATGTCGTCCATGATCAGCCAGTAAGGAAATATCTCGGTCAAGTTTTCTGAGTTCACTCCGGTCAGCTTCTTATTGCCAACTGGACGATTTCTCATCCAAGAAAATGTATCAACGGCCCAACTTGCATGAAGCAGAATTGTCATTTTTATAAATAATAAATAGGATGATTTTTGTGTCAGTTTAACCCCATTTATGGTAGTTAGGTGTCGACATGTTAGGATGACTTGTCATCCTGGTTAATCTAATCATCCATGCAACCACAGCTGCTTAGCGATGACTCATAGCAACCCTATGAACTTGCATAGGACCGCAAGCATTATATCATCCATCCAAAAACACTTGTGCACACGTTGACCCTGATTCACCTCACATGTCCGTCCCTTTTTGTTTTCTATCAAGACAGTTCCTTCGACAGCCGTAGGTCGAGGTAAACAACGCGCAGCCGCGGCGCAGCACTGCTCCTCGACCTGTCACGTTCGGTGTCCCGCCTGCCGCCGCTCGAAACATTTGTTAGCAAACCCAGCCGAGCAACGCGTGAGCCAGGCTGGCGAGGGGCTGGCAAGGGGCTGTGTTAGGAACGGGGGGCCCCGGAAGATGCATGTGGCGCCTCAGCGCGGGAGGCACTTGAGGAATTGGGTGGCTGATCTGATAACGACTTTCCCCGTGTTTGGCGGGAAGTTTCTGGGACAGACCAATATTACACTTGGATGAACTTACCCATCTCTCCCTGCTCTTGTTTGCTCCCCATCATCTTCTCTTTTTTTTCATTTTTTTGGCTGCTTCTCTCTGTTCCAACAGTCTCATGCCAAAGATTCACAACAATGGCCTCAGGAGAAAAGGTTGGACACTTCACATGGGTTCTCTCCCACTCCCCCCGCCCGTCTCTCTCTGTCTGTATACATAATAGCATGTGTAGCGTCTCTCCACTTTTACGGAGCCCCTACAATTACAAGTACAAGCCTTGAATGGCAATATAAATGCAAATCAGCCTTTTAACGTGTACAAGCGGATGCTGAGGAGGGAGCGGCTCCTCACCTGTGGGTGAATGTGGATGTGTCTCCGTCTGCCATCAGGGCCGCCGTGCATGTTTCTTTTTTAGACTATAACCTGACAATAGATAGCATGTACAGTACTTCCATTTGTAAGCAAACCTTCGGGCTGTGGTATGTGTCCGGACTCCAATATAATAAAGAACACCCATGGGAGCGCTTGTAAAACATCATTGTGCGGGACAGTCTCACGTAGCGATGCGCCTCTGGCATTACCTCCCCACTTGTGCGCTTCCATTTTAGTGGATAGATCCAAGGCGTGCGCAGCATTGCTAAATGGGAGAGCTCAGTAGCTGCTATTTATTAAATGGATAGGAAAACAGCGCTCTCTCCATGGCACCAGACACCAGTGGTGAGAGGCATGGCTTTTTGAAAGGGTATTTGATCTGGCACTGATACCAAAAGATGTTTTATTCAGTAAAGCACATCTGACACAATAGCAGCACAAACTTGCGCTTGATCCAAGCCAAACTTTTGAAATCTGCCAAGGGGGGGGATGTGCAACTATGAGAATGAAACATGTCTAAAGCGCCCCCCCTCCCTCCCTGCCTCCATAGACACACATTCACTTCTATACACCATGTAGATGGGCATGTTTTCTCTCTTTTTTTTTCAGCAGATGCCAAACGGGGCTTTCAGCCACCTGCCCGTCTCACTAAGACAATTAAGCAATTGGGAAGAAAGGCCCATTCATGGGTTTGGGGTTGGGGAGGGGTTGGGGGGGATCGAACTGTTCGGAGCCAGAAACTGCCCTGCATACCACCCTTCCCCCCCCAACTAAACCCCTTTTAGACCCCCCCTCCCCACTCATGTTGGCACTGTGCCAACTTCTTTTCATTCTTATTCATGTGTTTGTTGTTGGAAGAAGAGCAGGATCGTTTGACACCGCGTCTTTCGCGAATCCGCGACGGCGGGTTCCCGGTATGCATGGTGATGAAGAAAGAGCACCCCCCCACCCCCCACCCGCCCTCTTTCTATTGGTCTCAGGGGCGAATTCAGTGTAAGGCCCACCGCTCCATGTCATTACTGCAGTTTTTTACGGGGCCGAGCTGTACCAGACAGGACCGTCACACAGAGCGAGCGACACGCAGTTCCCAACGCCCTCCCTCGCATTACCAAGGAGCAATCTTCCTGAGAGAAAAAAAAAAAAAAAGGAGGGATGAGAAAACTCGGAGGCGTGCGAGCGCTGACGGCTCAACAGTAAGATTCCACCAGAAGCTATAAATAAAGGTTTGCATCGATCCTCAAACAATAATATATCCCAATATAAGAAAATAGACGTATTGATTGTGAGGCCCTGCGCTTCTGATGTTTCTTTATTGTGGTTCTTGTGGGAGTCACTGTGCCGACTTTAAGACACGGTCTATTTTTATATGCAGTAATATTTCGGTGTCGCTGGCAGGATCAGCTAAAGGCAATCTGTGTTTGTATTTTTCACACCTCTCGGTCCCTGCCGCGGTGCACCTTCTGGGGTCTCGGAGGCATCCTCTTTCTCGAATCTTTCCTTTATCAGCAGACCTCCCCGAGCAACATGCAGGGAGGCTGATAAAAGTAAACAAAGTGAATTTAACTGTAATTAATATTTTAGTGGCCACTCCAATATTCACTTTGCTGATTTCGGAGGTTGAAGAGCTCTTGTCACAGCTCTGATTTTTATTTTATTTTATCAAGTGCAGTTTAATATTGTGGAGGCTGGCCCGGGCAACGGGAGGAGGAGAGAGCGGAAAAAAAAATGCTAATGCACGTTGGGGAGTTTAAATGATTTGCTATCCTTTCAAATCTGTTGGCAAGGGGTTTCAATCTGGCTGACGTCCTGGGGGAATTCACAGTGGTCACTGCTCAATCCCTGGAGGGGGGGCATTAGTGCAAATCACAAAGGAGCACAGAAGTCATTTCGGTTTCCTACGTTGCTTTGGCCGCTGCCCAGTGCTAAATGGCACAGGACCGGCTCGCCGTACTGGAAGGGGGCAAGCGCCTCGTGTCTCCCCACGTCTTAACCTTTTAAACCTGATGTAATCAAATCAGAAACACCGCAGTGCCGAGCCGTTCAAGACGACCCGAAGACAAAGCGAGTCGCGGAGGGACCCGGAGGCCTCGGGGTGATCCGAGGGCAAGGCCGTCCATTACTTCCTGTGCAACCAAGAGCACGGGGACGCGGAAAATGCCTGCGGTGCACGATGATGAACAGACTCCGCATCAGAGATTGGATTAGAGTGGCAAGAGAGAGAGCCCTAAAAGCCATGCCAGTTTATTGAAGCCTTATCTAAAGCGATAATGTTACTACAGAAACGCCCGCGTAATGACGGATGAGTGGACAGCGTCCTGCAGAGGCCGAGCATCAGGCGAACATTAGCGTGGTGGATAGGCAAAGTCCACTGACTCCACATACTCCTCCTTGTGTTGTGGAGGAGCACCACCCGAATGAATGCCACCTATTTGGGAAGCTTTGGCGTTCTCTTTTACCTCCAAAGTTTGCAGCCATACTTGGCCAGGGGACAGGTTGATCGACAAAACAGGGCATGACCAGACTGCTCCTTTGTTTGTCTCGGCCAGATAGCGTTTCCCACCATGTGGTGCGCGATGTGTACTGAGCAGCAAAACTTCCCTAAAGTATCTAACTCTCACGTCTTTTCGCACCCACGGGCTGTTTCAGAAGCCATGCTGACGCTACAGAGGTTGGGCGCTCTCTCTGGAATCTACTGAGTCAGTGCTCCGTAATCAGATGCATGGATGACTGCAAATCTGGCTACAAATTGCATCAGTTATCCACATGACGCATTAAAGGGGAAAAAATAAAGTTGGTGTTGCTGAGATTTGCGGTCGCTAGCTGCCGCCGCTCGTCTGTGTTGAGACACGTGTGAGAAGGGGGTGTGACGATCAAATATGACAGCGCACAAAGGCACCAGAAGACGGGGAAAAAAATGCATGGCATGGGAAAATCTCAATTCAAACGACCTCATTAAGTCATCGGGGGATTGAAATATGGAACTTGGACACAAGTCCTGTTTGTCTCCTTTTCTCTTGTTTGGCCAGGACGGCCGGAAGATTTACTCCCCGCTGAAAGGCAACGTTATCTAATAGTAGACGGATGATAGCGGTGGCAACACAATGCCTTCCATGGTAAACAGAGATATCTGGCGCTTTGGGAAAGGAGCTGAGAGCAGGGTAAAGAACAACAAAGGGAAAGAGAGGAGAAAAAAAAGTACAAAAAAGAAAATAAATATATTAATCTTGAAAAAAGGAAAAGCACTCGTGTCAGAAATTAAAACATATCTGTGTTGAGCAGCCCTAATCCTTAATGCCAGTGTATTTGTCGTCTGAGTACAGCGTTTGTGTATGTGTGCGAACAAGCACAAATGTGATTATTCCTCTTTTTGCTTGTATGCTAATTTTATTACTTTACATTGTTTGCGTATCTCGCTGTAAACAGCTTTGGTTCAAAACACTTCTCAGCGGTTGCTTGGCAGAGCATTTTGGGCAACTCATGCGATTATTATTTTTAAATGATTATTTTTTTAGGGAGGGGGGGGTGTTAGAATAAAATACCCTTGGATGACTTTAAGTGTGTGTTTTCTGGTTAGGGGAAAGTCGTCGCCCTGATCCCAGTGCTGTGTGACAGTGGCACAGCAGGACATTAAAAATGCAGTGGGGGGAATCTAAAGACGACCGTGGCAGCACGCAGTGGGATGTTCAGGGGTCTCAACCAATCCCACCACCACCACCACCACGACCACCACCGCCGCCGCCACCCCTCCCTCTGTCGAATAGCCTCCAAACTTTCCCTCAGGTTACGACTTTGAATTATTAACGTGGAATTCATTAGAAGGAAAAAAAAGGAGCGTAATTTGGTCAGGCCCAGCTGTACAAACTCGAGCGCAGCCTCGGCTGGAACGTGGAGAGACGGTCTCATAAATTTATGCTGGATCCCTGCAGCCTGAAGAGTCTCCTCCAGATGGGTTGTGCTCCACACTGAGTGAAGAGTTAATGGTTTAGAGGTCGCTGTCAGTCTTCATATGAAGACTAGCCGTAACTGCTTAATGCTCGTATTATATTTCTCCTCTAAGTGCAACGTGTGACGAGATAGTAGAGTTTATTGGATTGCTTAAAGACATAATACATTATTCCATGTGTGTGTGTGTGTGTGTGCATATATATATGTGTGTGTGTGTAAATGTATATATGTGTGTGTATGTATGTGTGTGTGTATATATATATATATATATATATATCATCATACATGCACGCACGCTGTACACACGCT
>JAUESF010000016.1:8479974-8495235 GCA_032274765.1 Malacoctenus tetranemus | reverse complement strand
CCCCCCCCCCCCCGCCCAGAAGATCCACCTGTCTATTTCTTCCCTCCCCCCTTCTCTTTTTAAACTCCACACCTCTCCCAGTGGCATCTGAGCTATGCTTATCTGAGGCAGCAGATGCACGGAGCTCATGGGACCTCATCAGAAAGACTCTGTGAAGGCAAACCTGCTGCCAGTGAACCGTTGCCTCAGTTTCTGCTGCGTTCTTCGCAGCCCCAATCCCCCCCCCCCAACTCCCCCTTCCCTAACCCCTGGCCTTCCTGGCTGGGGGGACAGGCACACCAATTACCCAAACTCAGGGAAAGAAGCCGATGTCACACATAGTGGAGTGACAACTTGGCCTCGTGTGTTGGGGGGGAGGGGGGGGGCTTGCAGAGCAATCAGTTGCCTCCAGAGGATGGAGACAGAACGGTGGGTTGCGATGCAGCGCCCCAGATAATGTGTCACTTTTATGCCACTCTCCCATTTTCGAAATGCAAAGTACATCTTAAAGTTGAATCCGAGAGGATGGATTTTTTTGTTTTGTTTTGGTCCTTTGTCTAAAGCAAATCCACCCAAAAGAGATCCATGAGATCAAAGCAAACGTCAGCGGCAGACGTGAGTAAATGCATCCAGTCTGATACTGATTCATCTAATGTGGTGCGTCCAAAATGCATCTCAGCAGCAGATTCCAATGCAGAGTTGGTGATGCATTAAAAACCATAATTATCTTTACATGCCCCCCCCCTGTCTCCCTTCTACTTTTCACATCATAATGTAAAAAGCTTAAACTAAATCCCCAAAATGGGTTAAACGGGTCTGGCTCACGCTCGCTGTTGGCGGCGTGCCGCTGATTTCTAATGCCGGGGAGGTCACGGCCAACTCAAAAACGCAAATCTGCTCTAAAATGCGACTACAAGGGACGTCTTTGAAGCACTTTAGGAGACTTTGGGAGCACATATGGACGAGCTTTGATGTTCACACGGGATCTGAACCGTCCGCAGTGTTTCCCTTCTCTGTTTTCGTCGGGCTAACTGATACGGAGAGCTGGGAGGACGTTCGAGGACGTTGTTGGTAACGCGATCGCTGACCACAGACACGACTGTGGAGTAAGTTTTCAAACACGATTTACATAAATTCATTTGTGCACCCCCCCCCCCCACACACACACACACACAAGATGAATCGCACAAGGAGTAAGAAAGAATTTGATTAAAAAGCTGCGTATGCACATTCATTATGTATTTTAGGGATGTATTAGAATTGTCATTGATCTCAAACTGAATTACCTTCATATGGACTCTTAAATTGCTTCCAACAGAAATAAACCTATTAGTTCACCTCCCAACAGTTTCCAGCAGCCCCTCACTCTCGGCTCCTCGTCCCCGGATTTGCATTTTTAATCATCCAATCGAATGAAATCTTCAGATTATGACCCGGGCTCATATGATCGTCACTGTTTCAGCCGTGATGGAAAAAAGCACAGCGGCGGCTTTAATTCCCTTGACTGGCTTTATCAGTCTGGGAGCTGTTGTTGTGAAGTGAATCGGGGAAATCTCGCCAACTTTATCAGAAAGCTGCAGGTATACAGTTCAGTGCTGCATGTCAGCACAGGCTAGAGAGTCATTTAATGCTCAGGGGTGTGTGTGTTTGTGCGTGTGTGTGTGCGCGTGTGCAACATGTTTGCTGCAGTTATCCGGCGTTTTAGAAGGTCCTCCGCCCCCAGTCCCTGTACAGCAGGCTCAGTGTGATAGCGATTGTTTAAAGGCAACTAACCTTTCAGTTACATCGAACAAAGGTGTCGCGAAACAAAGTGCGCCACATGTGAACAAAGATAATTGATCTAAAAAAGTAAAACATGAAAAGTAAACTCCAAGGGGGCGGTTAAAAAAAAGAAAACACAGTTGACGACCGGAAAATGTCCTTGCAAGGCAAGAAATCTGTTTCCAGGAAACATCAGAAGAAGAAAATACAAAAGAAATCATGACCAAAAGATAAGTTTGCGAGCCTTTGCGTTGGATTTTTACCTGTGGAGCCAGGATCCAAGTTTCTGCAGAGCCTCGTTCAAAGGCCCGGAGAACTGACTGGAGCTAGAACACATAAACAAAACAAATGTGCTATAAGAACCAGAAGGTTGGGTTACAAAAAAAAACAAAACAAAAGAAAACAATCAGATCCCAGGACTAATTTTCACCCCTTAGACATTTGGTTACAATTGATCCCTGTGAGGTTCACAGCCGAAACATCGTCGCGCGTAATCGTTCCCCGTTTCCTGTTTGTATGTGTTTGTCTCGCTAAACGTTCCCTGAAGAGCCATTTCCACTTGGTAACAAGCGAGAGCTTTAATTGCTGAGCGTGTTACGCGGCACTGTAGAGGACTCGTTCAGGCATTCGGCTTTTTTTTTCTTTCTGGCAGGCGCTAATTGATCGACCTTCGAACGATTTTTGACTTAATACTGAGACAAGGAGGGAAAAAAAGGAGGAAAGAAACACTCGTTACCCCCTCGAAGTGCAAACTTCTTTTCATCAAGTTGATTTTTTTTTCTGAAGTTCTGCCTTCATTAAGAGCCAACGGTGTTGAATCATGAGAGCGAACTGAAGGTATTCAGTCCATTTATCGAGTTGACGCGGGAGTGGCTTTTTTTTCCTCTCTCCCGCTCTGAAGCAGGTAATTTGACTTGCACAAAATCAACCCCTTCGACAGAGAGAACAGCCACTCGGTGTAACTCTGCAATGTTTTTCACTCGAAATTGTCAATCACGGCAATAAGCTGGAGAACTGATCCGCTCCATATAGAACGCTGGTGAATTTTTAAAGCAGAAATCCGTTTTAATCTGGATTTCACCTTGATTGAATATAGAAAAGCTTGGAGATATGTGGCCAATGATTAGCTGTCACTTTCTGTATCGCAGACGGGTTTTATGGGGGCACGAGTTTTTGTTGGACGAGAAGCAGAAGTGTGTGTGTGTGTGTGTGTGTGTGTGTGTGTGTGTGTGTGTGTGTGTGTGTAGGTCAGGTGAATAAACAGACACAATATTATTAGCCAGCCCATTTAACTTACGTTCTGTTCTCGTTTTTGAGCAATCGAGTCGAATCCTGAAAAGATGTGTCGAGTAAAGGGATCGTTTTTCAAAATAAAACACCAAGCGAGCTAACCAGACTGTCCGACCAAACAAAAGAACATTTTATTCGTTTGGCACGGCTCGGAGCCGATCGACCCCACCGGCCTGGTCCCCCGAGGAAGTCCTGATTTAGGTGGACCGCGTTGCCCCACTTTCATCCACCTCCAGGAGGAGACCTCTCCTCCAGGTATAGCGCGGGAGACGACGCCATCCGTTCGCCGCGAAACCTCGGAAACCCCTGCGACTGTTACCGGCGCGCTCTAATCCGGTACGCGGTGCATATCTTCGGAAACAACCGGGGGATCAACGAATCCCGTCCCCGCAAAGCTCCCCCTTGGAAGGTGGACAGCGGCGGAGCTCGTGCTCGCAGAAGGTGAAGCTTAATGGAAGCTGGGGAAGGGGAAGTGGGAAAGCTGTACTTGAGATAGGGCCAAGGAGGAGTTGTCAGCTTTGATTTATTAAGTGCAGCTCCTGCTCTGACTGCTGGTAACTTGTCAGTCCCCACATAATGGATGGGGCTCACAGCTCACTGCTCCGTGATTGGCTTTTTTTTTCCCCGGACCCTGTCCGTCGGGCCTCTCATCCATCGCTATCTTGCTCCCATTTCTAATTAATTTGTTATTCACAACCTCTGCCGCTACTTTTTTTCCCCCTGTTTGCCTGGGTACAGGGAACCCAGCGGGCCTCTCTCTTTCTCTCTCTCTGTCTCTCTCTCTCCCTCACTTTCTCCCTCTCGTCCACATCCCTCATTCTGTGTTCTCACTCCTGTTTGACAATACCTCCCCATGGTGTTAAAGTTGGCAAATGACTCCCAGCCTCCCATCACCATCCTTCTAACCTGGAGTCGGTCCGCAGCGTCACCGCTCGGCTCATCATTCACGACCTGGAGACTCTTTTTTCTTCTTCTTCTTCTTCTTCTTCTTCTTCTTCTTCTTCTTCTTCTTCTTCTTCCGTCCCCCCGTCTTGCAGAACCACGGTCAATGATCGGACTCGGCGGAACGCGATCATTTGAGGGGTTTTTTTGTTTCCTTTCTGCGAGCAAACGGTGGCTTAAAAATCTGCGATAAGCTTCTTCTTCTCTGTGCTGAAACTACCTGGTGTGAATGATTCCGGGTCATTATCCCAAGAAACGAAAAAAGAGGTCGATGCTTAAGTATAAGAAAAAAAACACCATAAAAAGGGGGATGATTGAGGGTCTTTTCCAGTCCTGCAATTCAGATGAGAGGTCGAGTCTTTGCCAGCGCAAAGACTCCTGCAGGACATTGGCCCAAGTCGCTTCGCAGCTCTTGTCGACTCGGGCGGCGGCAGCAGCGTGGACGGATACAAGTCCCGTAAGAAGATGGGACAACGTTGTCCACTTTATTTGGATTAACGCGAGACCAGAGCGATAGGCGCGGCCGTCCAGGGTGCCGGATGCTGTTTGTCGCGTCAACGAGTCAGCCGCGTAAAACGAGCAAAAGTATCTTTTTTATGCTCGGCGAAGCAATCGCAGCTCGGGGTGGACAGAGCTTTCAAGACGGGGGGGGGGGGGGCCGCTCCTCCCCCCCTCCACGCTACAACACAGCAAAGTAGAAAGGAATGGGGGGAAAAAAGCGCAGTGATACAACAGGCCGCGTGTACAAGATCTGGAGTTTGAGGTAAGCCTCTGTGATGTTTACGCTATGACCCCACCGCGCCGAGCTCGTGATCAAAGTGGCACGCACACACACTCCCCCCTCCACACACACACACAAACATCGCGCCCAGCGTGAGCCCGGCTGCCCCGCGGTGGACCCATCCGCAGCGATTCCCTCACATCGCCGTCTGCCACGATTAGCTTTGTCTTTGGCCGGATGCGGTGCAGCGGGCCTGGAGGACCCCGACGCAAGCGCGTGGAGCTATTGCTCAAAAACAATCAGTCACAACCCACTCGCATTTCATGCGCCCCCCCCCCACCCTACCCCCCATCTTCGCCCAGATTCTTCATACTTTAACCACTTCACAGGATCTGAGCACAGCAGGACGGCGTCCTTTGAATGCACACGTGCTTTTGCCCCCCCCCCCCCCCTCCCTCCCTCCACAAAGACAAATTTGTTGCTCTAAATGCCAAACTTTAGTGCATTTATCAGATGCTGTCCGGAGTGTGACCCTGTTTATTTAAGAAATTGAGGCGACTTCAGAGGTGGAGCATCTTGGCCTCTGGCGTAGTTTGATAGATTTTGGATTTGAGAAGAGGTCGATGATGTGACCTGACATGACCAAAACCAAAACAAGTATCATTCAAACCTCACACCATGAAAAAAGGGGCAAGCGATGCTCACGTTCACCTTTTTTTTATCAGATTATTTTGTTTGTCACTTGAGTCTCTTTATATTTACAAGTTAAAATTGTTTGTCTACAGTTTGTTTGTGAGGATGAGAAAGATGCGCTGAATGGACTTCAGTTGATTCGTTCACATTTCCCTGAACTCCCTGCTCTCTGATTGGTCAGGGATGAGACTCGTGATCCGTCTGTTTAAGGAAGTGAAGGTGTTGACGAAGTGGCGATGATGGCGATGCGGCTGAGACGTAAAAGTTATCCGCCCCCGGCCTGCCGTTTCACATCCCCATCGAAACCTTCACATTGTGACTGTCTGAAATGAGTCACTTTAGCTCCCTGTTTTTTCCAGGCGCTACAGTCTAAAAGGCCACATTGCTTTGATTGGCCAATTCACAACAAGCCCAAAATGTTCACATCTCTCAAATTCAAAACACACACTGTTGAGTAATCTGTTAAATTTTGCATTTAATACACTCGGTTTGCGATTCGTATTGCTCAACCAACCGTCCTCCAGGAGCTGTTCTTATTTTCACCTCTTGTTTTTTCTCCCCGAGACAAAGCAGCAGCCTTGAAGGCTGACAGGACGCCCACTTGCGGTTACGGAGAGCGCATGCGAGTGACCCAGGACCGGGTCTGTGGCAGGTATTTAGTAACTGGCTGGAAGTGTGATTAGGAAGTGACACAAATAGAGGTGTCATTATCTGACAGGTCCGGACCTCGAGGGGAGGAGGTGGATTCTTTTTCTTTTTTTTTCTTCTTCTTCTTCTTCACAAGACCGAGTTTATTGATTTGAATAACTCTACCCTACACCTAATGGGGTGCGTCATTTGGCGCTACTCCCCCCGAGGCATCTACAATCCATCACTTATCTGTCAGGTGGGGCGCGCGGGTGCACGCTGTTATTTGTGTGATTTATGAAGAATTTCATTGAGGGGGCAGTTTGTCATTCGGGCATCTGGAATACATGCACAACGATGGTGACTTAAGTAGGAGAGGATGCGAGGATGTGATGCTGAACCGAAGGAAAAAAAAACAAACACAACTAGTGGATGCAAACAAGGTTATCAGGATCAATACTTGTTTTTCCATTGATGTCCAAGACGGAGGAGATACGGAGAGGCACGGGACCGTTCCATTTGGCTGTGGCGCGACGCATCCCACCTTTAAACCCGCGTTCGGCTAACAAAGAAAAACTCCAATTACTTCCACTTTCCACTGTCTGGAAGGACTTTGCCAGCGTCTCATCAACGCCGAGTGATGAAGGCAATCCAAGCAGAGAGTCGGAATGCTATTTCCTTCTGATGCAGCCCTGTTTTTTTTTGGGACGCACGAAGGTCAAAACTTGAATTGCAAATCGCGAACTTGTTAGCAGCTGTTGAGGGTTCGGAGTAACTTGTGTGTTTTGCCGTGTCTCTCCAACATACCTGTGAAAATGCACACGCAGGCTTTCTCCTTCTTCTTCCAGCCTCTCTCTCTTTCTCTCTCTCGCTCTCACTTTCTTTAGCCCGGGCAGGGCCGAGCGTTGCCAGTGTGGGTTAGCGTGAGATGGAAGCCGGGTTCTCTAATATGGCCTATTAGTCATATTTCCTGTGGTTGCGTTTGACACAAACAAGCCAGGATGCCACATGTGCAATTAGCTTGAAAAACACCTATCAGCAAACCTGTAGAAGATTTCCCCTCGCTCACTTTCATATTTCGTTGCCTCATTAATGGCACAGTTCAGAGCTTTCATCGAATTGGCGAGATAAAGCACCGGCTCTGCACTGTGACTGGAGCTTTTTTTTTTTTAATGCTTCCATCCTGGATATGGCCATCGTTTCATCACTAACCGTTGAGCGTGTCAGTTTGCATCCTGCCGCCGTCAGTAATTGCAGTCTTTTTTATTTCAAATAGACAGACAAGCGGCGACGTCGGAGCGCGGCGCTCCAACATCCGATAATGTTGTCGAGCGAATGGATGAGAGGGTCGACGTGACAGCTGCGGTGGGTAAAACGTGGTCGAAGCGATCAGTCACGTCCTGGTGGGACAATTATTTTTTTTAAGAAGTGATGTGACGTCGCCCCCCTCGTTCCAGAGATGAGTGCGAAAGTGTTTTTTGTGGAAGCGCTGGTCAAGGTTTCAGAGCCACTGATCTAAAGGACGTCGGTGTTTGCGTCGGACGACTTGAGATCGGCTGCAGTGTTTCCAAAAGAACTCCTCGTGCTGCACGCTGACTGATAAGGCCGTCTGCCATCCTTCAAACCGAGGTTTTCTTTTTTTTCCAACTGATGTGCCAGTTGAAGAGAAGTAATTATTAATTCCATCCACCTTCCACGACCTCTTTAATTTGCTCTGGGAAACCGGCTTTGATCAGAGTGCCACCCAAATTACTTTATAGCATGTGATTATTTGTCAACCGGGGAGCCGCTGAAGGACCATAATCCAAGAGAAGTGGAAACGACGCGAAGGCGGGAGGCGCCTCTCGCTCTCACCAGAACAGAAGCTGCAAATGTAACAACGCAGCAAGAATGCGCAGGTTCATGTCGGCGATTCCAGGAGGGATCATGCTATCGATTTTTTTTTTCCCTTTTTTATGTGCCAGATTGTTTTAAGATGGTGGCGTCCTCTCTCCTCATTACTCCCGCGTCTAACTGGAGGAGATGCAATATCTGCGGCAGAACTAAAAGGTGAAAAGAAAAACAGCCGACAAATGTCTCCGACAGCCAAGAGGTTAATCTCTGCTCGCTAACGGCCCTCCACAGGCCAGATTCCTGCAACCCTGGTGAAACTTCCATTAACATGGAGGTTGCTGATGACAGTGTACAGTACAGAAGACCCAGAATTAATCAGAGGGGGATAAAAGATCGTCCCGCGTGTTATTGCTTGCCGCGTGTCCTTGACCAGACTATCTGTTCTGTGTGATTGCCTTGTGTTTTCATCAGGCCACTTTTTATTTATCACAGTAATTCAGTCGCATTTTCCTTGTGCGGTCAGCAACTATCAGCACCTTAGTGGGTGCAGAGCAAATTACGTCGGAGTCCTCTAGAGTTGTTTTCTTTTGTTTTGTTTTTTGTATATTCTGCTGTTATCTCCAGCTTTCTGCTTTGGGGATTAACGTAGAGATACGACGAGGGGGGAGGAAAAAAAAGAAGAGAGGGGGATTCACTTGTGTGTTTATTAGTGTGCTGATGGAACGACAGAGCCTTCTATTCTCTTTGCTTAGTTGAAAATAACTGTTCGAGCGGCAGACTTCGACATCATATCAGAGAAATATGAAGTGGTGTGTTTTTTTTCTCAAGCTCTTCTGGCAAAGGTCGCTCGGTCTCAACGCAGAGGTGGGAGTAAATGCAATCAATTTGCCCATGCTCAGCCCAAAACAAACAGGGAGAAAAAAAAAATTCATCAAGTGGTCTTATTTCTCGCCACGACCAAGGACGTGACAGTCAACGGTGAAAATCACACGGACTCCTCGTCTCCCTCCCCCCTCCTCGCCTCGGTCACTCGCCAGTCCCCCCGCACCCCCCGTGTTTATCTCCACAATCCAATAATTTATACTTAGAAAGCGCTTGGGCCAAAGGGAACAGCAGAGGGCCAGCCAAAAGAGCTAGCGATAGCGGCTAATTAGCCACAGCTGCTGATGGGACCGCTCCTCGTCGGCTGCCAGAGGAGTCTTGACAAAATTGTTATCAAATGCAATCAGAACCGACGAGACATTTTCTCACCGCGGCAGGACACTCCGCCCCCGGGCGAGTTGAAGCCAGTCGGTGGGAAGGGAGGGGTCGGGACGCCAAATGATTGTTCTGTGTAAGCAGGGGACACTCAATAGGAGACAGAAGGGCAACATCAGCTGGCGTTTTCAGGTATTTACCTCTGGACAGTTCAAGAGCTAGCACTTTTTGTCTGAACCCACTCGTTTTTTTTTCCCTGGGACCAAACAATTTCCGACTACGACTTAACATTCAGCTGCAAACGCTTTTGCTTCCAATAACGGCAGTCAGCCTTTCGCATTTGTCTTTTTGGTGGTGCGTTTCCAGACTCTGGCAGCCTGCTTTTGGGGAGACCTAATGCAAGTATGTACAATAGACACGATACCTTGGACTTCACCGTGTGAGCGACGTTTGTTAGTCTCTCCGCGTGTGTGCGCCACTTCCTGCCTGACATCGTAGGGGCCACTGAGAAGCACCCAGGGGAACGCGCTTCGTCTTATCGTCGCCAGATTAAAGTCGCTCTCAAGTCGAGAGCGCACGTCACCATTCGTGCCTCGGCGTTACTACTGTTGATGGAGGATCATTAATTGTGCAGCATATGTGTGAGCGCACTGCTGACAGTAGGTCTCAGTGTTTTTTTAATGACATATGAATATATGTGTGTGTGTTTGTGTGTCTACTGGGGTGTCGTTAAGTCATGCCCGCTGAACTTGTGAGAGAAACATCCATCGGTGCAGCGATTGAGAATCAACAGCTCATAAACAAATGATCCATAGTCACTGAAAAAGAAAGGTAAGATTGCACCTTTTAAATAAAAAGGTTGAAAACAAAAACTGCACATAAAGTTGAAATGGTCCGCACCTCAGGAGGTCAGTCCATTCACCGCGGAGGCATTCTGCAGGAGCTGCGAACCGGCGTGCTGCAGTGACAGCGAGACTCCTTTTCTCCCCAGACCGAGCTATAAATAAAGCCTTTGCATAGAGAGAGAGAGAGAGAGAGAGAGAGCGAGAGAGAGAGAGAGAGAGAGAGGGATGCGCGCACACACGCGCAGACAGTGAAGTGAAACACACAGCGTGGTGTCATAGATAGCGGCGCAAACAGCATGTTTGCTACAGGATGTTGTGCTCTGAGGTATAACGAGGTAACACCGCATGTGACAAATTGTATCAGGTAATTTATGCGTCTTCACTGACAGTAGGTGCAGCAACACACTCATTTGTGGCTCGGCCCGTACTTCTGTTTCCATGCTAACTGTGGTCAAACAGACTCGGTTTCGCTCCCACCTCCACGCTACCTGTCTGGATCAAACTCAGGCGGCAGATTTTTTTTTTTCAGGAGCCCATATGCATGGTTTGCACGCCGGGTGAGCGGCAGCGCGCACGTAGACGCAGAGCTCGAGTGCGCATGTGTGTCTGCGGCGCCTGCCTCTCCCAGGTGTTTACCCTGGCGTTGGGTCCTGGTCTGGGGAGGCCTGTGAAGGCCAGCCTGCTGGCGGCAGCTGGAGAGGATCAGCAGATGTGGATTGTCAAGCGTTCTGTTTGGTTCATTAGCTGCTCTTCCACTTGCACCAAACACAGCTGTTGCCTGGCCCACAGAGCAAAGGCGAATGTGTGAATCTTTCTGTGCGTGCGCGTGTGTGTGAGTTCTCCCCCCCAAAAAAACCCAAAATGAGAATGGATGTAATTAGGTTAAATCTGTGCATATTTTTCTGTAGTTTCCTGGTATTTGTGGGTAATCGTTTGTATGTAGCCAAGCGAGTCCTCGTTTTGCCACTCCAACGTTGGTGTTTTGACTCTTTCGGCTGGATCAGCGTCAGATTGATTGCGTTTCGCTTTTTTTTGTCTCTGGTGTTGTTTCCTGGCAACTCTTGTGTTGTCTGTCTAACGAGTCAAAGGGCCATTACCTCTTTTCTCTTTTCCTTCTGATAATCTATATAGTTCATGGTAGTTCTGAGTGCAACGCCGCCGCCCCGATGGTGTGAAGTGCAAGAAGTACTTTGCAAATGATGACGTGCTAATGAGTATCAGCACAACAACAAGCAGACAAAGCTCCGCGTTTATCCAGCCATGCATGAAGTAAAACCTGTGGAAGCATATCTCTGTTTTACATTAGTACATGTGGTTCTGACTATATCTCCTGTGCAAATGATTTATTATTGTTATCATTAGGTGTCAGGAAGTAAACAGCAACCTGTCACAGAGCTATCGTCGCCCTTAACGTAAGCCCTCTGCACGTTGTTCCACTGTGGCCTGATGTATGTACATGTTGCCACTGACACGATTGCTCCAAAAATCACATGTACAATTCAAACCTAAATGGTGCAAAATCCTTTTTCTAGCATCCATAATTAGGTGATAATTAAACCATAATGATCTACCCACACATCACCGTACAGCCCTCCATTATCCTCCCGGCCTTTATTTCTTCTTTTTCTTATGCTCTTCACACACACACGCACACATGCACGGTGTATATGCTGCCATTGTCCCGCCTGGCCACCGCTTGCTCGTGCACAATATGCATGCAGATTGCCGTACCCTTTACTAAATAAATATTTATTCAGAGCCGAGGTCTGTTGTAATTAACAGGAAGGCGGCTGGAGAAAATTCTATTATGCATCTCCCCGGAGTCACGAGCCGCTCTGCAAGTCTCAGGTCAGCTGGTCTGGTTGCGGCGATGTCTCATTCACACATTTTCCACACTGTCTGTGTGATCCGCGGCCACGAGCGCGTGTGTCTGCGCGCGAGTAAGTTTTGGCAGAGAGCAGACACAGTGGAAGTTAGTCGACTCGTGCTACAACTTCATTTGACCAGTGTTTTCCTTTGCCAGGAGGGGTCTGATTGGACAGCAAATCTCTGTTGCTTTAAGGAGATAATTCTAAACACAGGAATTCAATTAAGTTTGACAATGTTGGCGCGAGTATGGCTGGCTCCACGGCGTGCACAGTGAACACAGCGAGGCCGCGATAAATAAATGTGTGCATCGCATGAGTAGATGGTAATAACCGTAGAGGTCCCAAACCAGAGCTGTGGGGACCGTCTCTCAAAGAAGCAACTTTTTTTTTTCTTCTTTTTTAGCACATTGGCCCCAGCAGCCCTCTAACCGCACACACTGCAAACAACGTTCCACTGCTCGCAAGCAGTTCTGACTTGAAAAGCAAATATCAGCAGCGTTACGTTCGAGAAACAAAACAACAGCACAAAAAAGAGTAGAAGGAGCTCTGAGTTGGTCGCCTGAGGGGGCGATATGTGGCAGTAAGGTGGATCAGTCCCCTCCCCTCCCCTCCCTCCTCCCGCCCCGCTGCTCCCCTCCCTCCCTCCCTCCCTCCCTCCCTCCCTTTTTTTTTTTTAAACGAAATCCCTCCAGCCTAATTAGGTGAAAAAGCGCGAGATGTTTATGAAGCATTCCAGGCATCCAGTGACAGCCACTAAAGAGCCATCGACAGCAAAAGCGTCGACGGGGTGGATCGACGGGGCCCACAGAAGAATACGCCGTGAGGGTATTTACCCCGAAAACCTGCAGCGCTTGCACAGATGACATCTTAATAAGCTGCGCACTCTGATACATTTTTTAACGGAGCCGGCCGCGCCGCGCGCTCTCCGGAGGACTGTGCACCAGTGCCCACATCTAATTGGGTTTTCCTTTCCTCCAGCATCACCAAAGCGTTGCATTATTGTTGTATAAAGTTATATTCCCCGCCCCCCACACCCCACCCCACCCCACCCCCCCGGGTACTTTACCGAGAATTGTCCAGCTATGACGCCATTTATTTATTTATTTTGGTCCTAATACATTTGTTTTTTCACTCTTACTTTTCTGCTCAGCTTCAGTGACATCACTCGGAGAGAAGGACACAAACAGGGCTGCTTAATTGTGTTTATACACGGTCTCTTGTTTGTTACTGTTAATATAGGATTATTTCGACAGCAGCCAATATATAACAGGTATAAAAAAGGGTTTTAAAAAAAACCCAATGTGTGTGTAAGTGATTGTGTTTTCAGTGCGATACAGAGCGGTGCGTCCTGCACTGTGGAGCCAGTGGCGACTCCGTGTCGATGGTGCAGTAATTGCTGCAGACTTACAGCTGGGCAGGTGTGTGGCTCGCCTCATTTCTCTTGGAAAGGAAAGTAAATAGATAAATAAATAAAACAGACCTGTTGTGACAAGGCGGGTCAAAGGGTGCTGCTAGAAAAAAAAAAAAGGTCTGGACCAGAGGTAACCGGGCAAACTCGCAGTAGGAGTCGGTGTGATTTGGAAACAAAGTGTTTAGGAACAAGCGGCGGTCAGGTTGCAGGAGGAATTAAAACAAATAGATATAAATCACAGCCGTTAAAAGCAAAAAAAAGTTGCCTCAAGTTGGTCTCCATGACGAGGACTGGGCCGACTGTGCAGCATTCAAGTATTTCAGACCGGCTGCTAGTGGTAACCGCCCCCCTCCCCTCTCTTCCCCTCCCCTCCCACCCCCAGCTCCGCTCCCCCACGCGAGCCATAATGACAAGGAGCGCAGCGGCGGGGCTTTATTCACACTCCTTTATTTTAATGTTTCTGCTCGTGTGCGTCACATCAAAAAGACACTACTGCGACTGTCTACATCAAACGCCACTGAGGTCAGCGGAACTGACGGTCCTAGAGAAACTCACCCCCCCCCAACCCCCCTCCCTCTCCGCCCTACAAAAAAACAAAACAACCAAAAAAAAGAAAAAAAACAAAGTTATTATTTCATTTTCTCTCCATCCTTTGAGGCTGAGCAGGGCACAATGTTGGGGTTTTTTTCCCGAGCTTCCCCAAATTGCCCACCTCGTGGAGGGAGCAGCGTGGGAGTCGGCTCCCTGGAGGCCTGGCGGTGCAGGCAGAGAAGGGGGGGTTGGGGGGGGGACCATGTTCAGCCTGCATGAGCTGCCAGCGAATCTGTTAATTAAGCATGCTAATGGTTGTAATTGTAGCTGGTGGTGAACCCAGCTGTTGAGGTAAAAGCTAGGTTTAGCCCACTGGTTGTCAGTTCAACTATGTGTGCGCGAGTGCATGTGTGTGCCTCTGTGTGTGTATTACGTGCATGGCACACGTGTACTTCATGCATGAGCGAGGAAAGATGTAAGCGGACAGGGAGAGAGGGAGCGCAGAAAGTGAGGGCGAGGGCGGGGGAGAAAGGTGAGAGGTGAGCGAAGCAGACGGGGAGGGCAGAAGTCTGGGGTGGAAAAATAGGATATTTAACCCCGTGGCTCCGTCTCACTCCTCTCCCCGCGTCGGGTGTCGCCGCCGCAGCTGCTCCCGGCAAAGTCCCCGAGAGGTGTTTGGCCCCCTCCGCCCCGGAGGATTAGGGCGCCGAGGCCGGGGTTAATGCCCGTCTCACCCGAAGTTGGCAGCAGTTGCGCGACGGCAGGGGTCACAGACAGGTGTAAAGGTGATCTTTAGCCTCACACGACTTGTCAAATGTTTTGGTTTTTTTTGTTTTTTTCCCTCTGAATGACCATCTGTAGGCGGGGAGGGGGGGGGTTGTTTTGGTTTTTTCGGCAGTCAAGGACGCGCACTTGCCACGTTAGTGAGAGATTCCAGCCTAATGAAGGTCACAAGGTAACTCATTAATTTCCAAATGAATGAATTAAAAAAGAAAAAAAAAAGCTCTTCTGCGGTCCCCGTGAGTTCAATATTCTCTTCATCTCTGACATTTTGGAAAATGTCAGTCGATCCTTTTTTTTTTTTTTTAACTTTGCCCCCGCTGTCTGTTGGGGGGATATATTGACAAAATAGAAAGATAATAGAACCACCAAGTGTAGAAACTTGTCTCTTGACAGCAGAGTTCTCTTTCATAAAATATTCAACAATGGTATAAAAGGGCCTTTTGACAGGTCAGAGAGGGAGCACAACTCAAAGTAGGAAACAGACCAGGGAGAGAGAGAGAAAAAAACACTGTGACGATTCAAAAGTCATTCGCTCGATCAGAAACCTAAGCGCTTTCATGTGTCTCTTGAATTCAACTCCAGCGGGTGCAAAGTGACAATTCTATTTTGAATACGTGCAGCGTTAAATAGGCAGCTTGATTATAAACTTGGCCAGCTGCTTTTAATAAAATCAACCATATTTCCACTGATCCTCTGTTCCTCTTTTTTTTTTTTTGTTCCACCAAGGGTGGCACGATGCCAGAGCTGATTCCAGCCTAAATAGGACAAGGACACGGTGGA
>JAUESF010000016.1:8464423-8479874 GCA_032274765.1 Malacoctenus tetranemus | reverse complement strand
TTTTTTTTTTTTGTTCCACCAAGGGTGGCACGATGCCAGAGCTGATTCCAGCCTAAATAGGACAAGGACACGGTGGATGGGTCGCCATTCCATCACTGGGGGCGATGCTTGAGAAAAAAAAAGTGACATTTTGCCTTCTTTGACTAGAATTTAGGTTCTGTAATTGAATTTGTTTGCATGTTTTTTAATTGTGAAGAAAAAGCAAAATCTCTGGTGTAAACAAACTAGCATCCATGTATACGGGGAACATTTAAATGTAGCTTCTAACCACTAGACCAGGGGTCTCCAATCCTGGTCCTGGAGGGCCGCGGCCCTGCATGTTTTCAGTGTGTTCCTGCTCCAACACACCTGAACCTCGTTGGTGTCGTCAGGCAGCTCTGCAGCAGAGCCTGATAACGAGCAGCTAATTGCAATCAGGTGTGTTGGAGCCTGGATGCGTTCTTCAAGAAACGACGCGTGTTCTCCAGCCTGTTGTGAACCGATGACTATAGAGGGAGTGAATGTTGCGATAAGTTCGTCTGTGTGTCGAGCGTCTTCCCTTCAAACACGACAAAAACTAAGACCCCAGCAGCATCAGGGCTCCGTGGTGGTGGTGGTTTGAACCACTTCGAGCCGTCGCAGAGGGCAACAATATGCAGACTGTGACTTGAAATCCGACCCAGGAGTAAATCAGTCGCCTCTGTCAGACTGCAGTTAATCACAAGACAGGAAAAAACCCTCCTCACTCTTGATCTCTTCAAGTCCAAAAGAGGTGTTGGACCCAGGCGGCGTCAGGAAACATGCGCTCGTTTATGCCCAGTGATGAGAGGAGGAAATCAGCGCGAGTCGTCTCGCCTGTCTCTCCTTTGCTGTCTCCCGCTTTGATCGATGACTTAGTAGATCCACCATAACTTTCTGGTTTTTTTATCCCCCCCTGCGCCGGGTTCAAACGCGTGTCAAGCCGAGCGGGGTGCTCATCAGGCCGCGCCAGGTTCCAGCGAACCCTCCGGCGAGCGGCGGCCGATCTTCCGGGGGCCATCAGCCGCCGCCGCCACGAAGCCCCGGCTGTCCTTAAGCTGAACCGGCGAGCTCTTCGCACCGCGGTTCAAGGACAACGACGGCCTTCCAGCCGCGCCGTCACGCGCTGATTAATGGCACGCGGAAACCGCGGAGGTGTTGTGCTTTCCCCCGCACAAACACACCGCGGTCGGAATCAACCGCGCTGCGCCGGTCATTGTTGTGCCCCCCCCCCGTCAGTGCTGCCTGCTCATAATCTCCGGCGATGTAGGCAATGCATAATTGAGGCTTATTCCGACTCTCCGCTGACTGCGGCCGTGTCGGATACCGTTGGATACATGTATCGCATTAATGCATAAAAATTGAAATGTAAAAGCACCCTGTTGTATTTACTGTCATAAAAATGCAGGCCTGCGCTGCCACGCCATTGTGTGCAGCGCACCGTGCGTATGCAAAACAGGAAGTAATGAAATCAGGCATGCCTCGGTGGATGCTTTTGTTGAGAGAGAGAGGGAGAGAGAGAGAGGGAGAGAGAGAGAGGGAGAGAGAGAGAGAGAGAGAGAGAGGAGAGACTGTCCATTGGCCGAAGCATAAACCTGTCCTGGTGCCGCCGCTGCTCGTGGAGGCCTGAGGAGAATTAGACAATGACGTTATAAATAACCTTTGTTCGAGTCAATAAGCAATTTTACGTTAGTCGTCTGTTAATCACAGAGGAGTGATTGAGGTGGGGGGGTTGACGGTGGGGGGGGGGGGGCTGTGTGCTTAGCAGGAATAGATGGGGCTGCGTGTCGTTGTTGTGTACGCAAGGTAAGAGAGACAGACATAATCTAGCACACACGGAGAGGGAGGGAAAGAAAGGCAGGAGAGACAGAGACAGAGAGGGGGAGAGAGAACATTAGTTCGCTTACACACACACACACACACACACACACACACAAACACACACACACACACACACACACACACAGAGTTATGCACACACACAACATGTCCTTCCTCTGTCCTGTTGTCTGTTGGCCCGTTAGACCCCTAATCCTTTTTTTATCTGCCTGCGCCTGTGTTTGCGGGTCTTTTCTGGCATCCCGGCTAGCGCTCGCGTCATTCCCCCCCCCCACCCCCCACCCTTCGTGTCCGTGCGACAGGGAGGGCGGGGACACGCGTGCGTCCGCGTGTGGCTGCTCGCGATGAAGATGTCAGAGCGAGCTGATTAGCCGCCTGTTACCTTTCCCCTTCCCCCGGAGACGGCGAGGAGGGGGGGGGGGTCTCGCCGTGGGCAGGAGGTGACAGATGTGGACCCATATCATTACTGTGGGAGAGAACAGTGGCTGGAAAAAAAAAAGACTTTTCCCCGAAATATTTCCCACAGACGCAAGATCTGTTTAAATTACTGCTCAAGTTGTTTCATGTGCTCCCTGGGGGCGGCCATCTTTCTAAATACGTAGGCTTTGGTTTTGTGATGTGTAAATGTGTACCGGGGTATTCCAAATATAATAATATAATAGATAATAGAAAATAAAAAAAAGACAAGCACAGGCTGGGAAAGTGTGTAGAAAAAGTCGTGCGAAATATCAGTGTGAACTTGTGACCTTGATGGTGCTATAAAGCGAAGGTGGTTTATGCACTGGAGAGTCTCCGAGGTACTTAGGCGGCTGCAGAGAGCCGGAGGACACGGCAACAGTATGAGATCGGAATCTGTTTTCTTGGCTTCAGGATGGCTCTCGATATTGAGCTTGGAATTACTTCCATGTAATCCATTCATTCTCGCGGGTTGATTCCGGGAGGAACCAACATTCTGATGATTACTCTGGGTAATCTCTTTCAAAGGCTCCGGTCCACAGATCAGTCGGCGGCGGCGCCGCGGACATTCCTCCACGCCGCGCACGGGAAAAAAAATAAAAATAAAATAAAGCTACACGGCGACTCCACTTGAAGGGAGAGAGCAGGTTTTTTTTCCCTAATCATTTATCTGCCTGGTTGTTTTAAACAGCGGCAGGGTTTTTTTCTCGTTTTGTTCAGTCACCAGAAAAATTTGTCATTCTCGGAACCCGCTGCGAGAGAACACCGCTTGATCTCATGAGTTTGTCTTGAATCAACAATCAGAAAGATTTCACTTCAAAAGTGAGAATGGATTTCATCGCCGGATGAAGTATAAGTACATTTTTACCCGATCAACATCGCTTTGAAATACAGACCCTGCTGGTGTCCTGCGCTGAAGGAAGGCCGCGGCTGCGGGTTGCCCCTGAAAACTCACCATTCCGGGACCGGAGACGTTCTCATTAAGGCCATTAAGAAGAAATGTTTGCATGTTGCCCTTTAGACCCCCCCCACCCCCACCAGTCAGGAAGGGGCTGAGATACAGGGGGGGACACACACGCCTCCCTGTTGCCAGGGCATCCTTTGACATCGATCTGTGCCATTACTCCTTTTGACACCTGGTTCCATGTGACTAGATGGCCTACAGGCTGGACAACTAAGACAAGGAAACAGGGGCAGCAGATACAAATGACCCCCCTCAGGCCACTCCTTTCATCCTGTGGGGTGGGGGTGGGGGTGAGGAAGAGGAGGACATGAAGGGAGGAGCGGGTGGAGGAAGGAAGGTTCAACCAGGTTACTCTTTTTTTTTTTTTTGTACCTGCGCACCGCGTGGAGTCGGCCCAGCAGCGGTGGAGGCAGAGAATAATGGGAGCGGGGCCCGTCTTCCATGATAATGATGGACCTCTGGGTGGGGGCCCCGATGGTTTAAAATAAAGGCCGGGCCCCACACAGGAAGTCGGTGATTATAGCAACGCGTTCCGCGGCTCTTCCCTTTGTCGGGTCGCAGCTTGTTCCGACGTCCCCGCGCAAAAGGAACTCAATGATGGACGGCATCATCACTACGTAGCCCACCGACTGCGCGGCCCCTCAGTACAACACAGCCGCTCGCCAAAGTTGCTTTCATTCTTTGGACTCTGGCTACCACGCGGAGGGAGCCTGTAAAGGAGCAGGTGGAGTGAGGGCCCATTAAACTCGGCCTTAAAACGATTTTTTTTTTCTGAGGTTGTTTACAGCGCTGTGCCATACTGGGTAAAAGAGGATTATTGATAAGAGCAAAAAAACATGGAGTCTTTCATAGATTCGAGTTTTTTTTTCTTTTTTTCTTCTTCTTTTTTCTTCTTCTTTCCCCTTCTCCTGCTCCTGGCCAAGCTGGGGCGAACATCATTAGCAAGCTGCAGGAGGAAAGTAACCAGCGCCGAGAAGGCCGAGTGCGAGGCAAGGCTGCGCAGCAAACACAGGTGGCAGCAATAAGAGCGGCGGGCTTTCAAGTGCCGACGACGGCCGGGCTGTCGCCACGTCAGTGGTTCACCCTAAAAAAGGGAGCGAATAGCCAATTTGCTTCTTCTCCCCTCCCACGAAAAGGTCATTTAAAGAGAGGGAGTGCTTTCAAACAACATGCGACAGGGATTGGGGTTTTAGGGGGTGGGATTTGTCAGTAACGCAGCATCTTTGGAAGTATACAAACATAAACACAGACATCGTTTGCATTCTTTTCCGTTCGTTCCATTTTTTTCCCTTGACAAAAGCAGTTGTAATTTGTGCTGCAGGTGTAACTCGGTGGAGCTTCGACAATGTAGCGAGGGAGGATGAAGAGACGGGTAATGCGAGTGGGAGTGAAGAGAACTTGTGTTTTGTTCGTTTACAATCATTGGATGCGATGATTTTTTTTGGGGGGGGGCGGTTGCCACGCGAACACAAAACTCACCCAAAAACGGAAAAAAAAACCAAAAACATTGAGATGTTGGCCACATGAGAAGAAAGACAGGCCGTTGTCAAGACGACAGATGATCAAGCTCTCCACGTTTCATCTTGCTCTTTGCCGTACGTCTGGCGTCCACTTGACAGAGAAAAGACGCTTCCATTACGTCTCCGTTTGCCAAACAAAGTTGATCACAGTGACCTGAAAGCTTCTTCTGCACTCGGTCGTTAGCGCGCTCACGAGGCTTTATGGTGTATATGATGACCATTAGTTGATGTGTCAATTAGGCTTTCATTAGAGCTCCTGCGAGCTCTCCCCCTCCCCCCTCCTCCTTCCATCTATATGTCACAAACCTGATGGTAATTTTCTCTCCGTCAGCCTATTAGTCGGAGGATGTGACAGGTATTCTAATTCTGTTTAACGCCATCACATCCATTAGAGGGACGACGCGCGGTGGTGGGACGATGATCACCAATCATCATGTCGACCTTTATGCGAGCCTTCATCCCGTCTCTTCCTCGCGTGCGAAAAGCCAGGGGGGCCCGCGGACATCGAGGGCCGGTCGCCGCCTCCCGAGGACGAGGTGGGTGGGTGGGGGGATTTTTTCTTCCTGGCGGATGGCGAGGATGAGTGATTCAGAGGAAGACGGGGGCGTTCATAATCCGGTGTGTCGCCACTTAAATCCCAGTCACTTAATTTAACCTCCTTTTGTTTAATTAACCTCAGATTTCAGAGCTAATTAGGTTCAGGTATTAGAGGCAGATTATTTCCCCCCTCCCCGCACACACACACACACAGACACACACGCACTGTAGCTGCTGGCGGAAGTGTGGATCCGGTCTCACACTGCGTCGGATTAGATGTGATCTGGCGTCGGACCGAACCCCGGGGTGGCGAGTGGAGGAGGAGGGGGAGGAGGGGTTGGCAAGTTGGGTGTTGAAAAGCAGGCACGGCCAGACGCAGCGCGGCGAAGGTTCAAGTGTTATGACAATCCAGCCGTGCTTTTTTGTGTTGTTGTGTGTATATCTAAAAAAAAAAAAAAGCTAGACCGCGGTTCCCCACACCTCGCGATTGACAGCACAATGCGCGCTATCGCTGCTCGGAACAAAGGCGAGCGCGAGCAGAACAAAAGCGTCCTCTTTTTTTTTTTTCTTCCCAGTGTGGAAAAACTAATTAAGAAAGGTAAAAAAAAAAAGGAAAAAAGGATGAAGGATGAAGGTTTTTCTATTATGCTTCCTTTCAGTCCTTGCTTTTGTGACTTTGTACCTGCGAAAGGCTCGGAAACATCGGCTCTCTAATTGAATTTGACGGAGCGAATTTCCTTTTGTGCGTCCACTCGTACGAATAAACAAACACAAACTGAATCCTTTTTTTTTCTCCTCAAGATACACAGTTGTTTCCCCCCCCTCTCCCCCCTCCCCCTCTCCCCCTCCCCCTCCCCGAAGTTTCATCTCATAATTGATGTCCAACAAAAAGACCGACCGAATCGCTGCGACGTCGCCACCCCCCCTCCCCCCCTTCACAACATGTTCCGTCAAATTTCTCTTTGAAATATTGACCCGGGTCTTTAATAGGCCCCTAATGGACGAGGTGCCGCGGAGGGGGGGGGGCGGTGGCGTCCGCCGCTCGGTGACAGAACACGCCACGAGCGGCGTCCTCCGTTCACCCAATCGCTAAAGCTGTCACGTCGCGCCTCATTAGCCTGATGGGAGCCCCCCCCCGCGCTAACCTCCCGTGGCCCCGCAAATCAATGCGCCGCGCAACAGGGTGTTGAAGGCAGGGGCCCGTCCATCCCTCCCTCCGTCCGTCCGTCCTGTCTGCCGGACTCGCAGCACTCGGGGGTTAATTATCGAGGCGGTGATTGCGAAGCGGCCCCCGAGCCTCTTATGCGAACGGAGCATAAACAAAAAAGCAAATTGGAAACAGGTATTACACTGTGTCCACATTAGGCCCCCCTAGTAGGGATGTGTTGGGGGGGGCGGGGGTTGTCTGATTACAACAATCACCGCGTGTGTCTCTCGGCAAAGATAAGTGAGGCGCGTGAAGTGGTTTTAAAGCACGGGCTCGCTCATCTATCCTTCCATCCATCTCGCCCATCCAGCGCTCCTGCTTGATCCTCTCCTGCCTCTTAGCCACATTTGAAATTACAAAAGCCTCTCTCGCGCGGCTGCCTTTATCACCCATGTAATGACAAAGTTCAAATGTGAATCCATCTGTACAGCTCAGAAAGCCATTGAAATCCTCTCTCAAAGGTGTTGGTGGCCACCGCAACTACAGTCAATTTACAAAGTATCTAGTGCCTGGAGAGAGAGAAAGAGAGAGAGAGAGAGAGAAAGGGAGGGAAAAAAAGGTACATTTTGCAGCTGCAGATTGAAATAGAGTTCAGCGGTCGCTTCTGTTTTTTGTAACGCGCCGCTTTGAAAAGACGGAGCGACGCCGCCGCCGAAGTTGCGATGTTCCGAAAGTCTTGTGTTGCAACTAAACTGCGTTAATCTGTCGCTGAATGTTAAACACCTTTTTAAACACAGGTCTATTGAATTCCCCCCCCCCCTCCGTTCTTTGGTTGCATCTCCAAAAAAGGCCAACATCACACATTTGTTGAATATCAATATTCAGAGAGCGGCGGAGGAAAATGCCAAAGCATGTAAATCATTTAGTTTGCCGGTTCAGCTCAGGTGACTTTTTTTTTTTTTTTTCCTTGAAAGCGCCTCCTTTGATTCCCTCTGACTTTACACCCCCCCTCCCCCGAATCATCGCAGCCCTACCTGCCGTTTCCCAAATGCACATTGGGGCGCCCCCCCCCTCCCTCCCTACTCCACAAAAACCTCGCTTTAAACCTGCGTGAAGAAAGCGAGGGGAGCTTATTTTTGATCGAAGGTGTTTATATTTTCATGTAGTTTACTTTCATGCCCCCGTGCCGCAAATAGGGGGAGGAAAAAAAAAAAAGAAAGAGAGCATCTGCGCACGCACGGGCAAACACGCCCCCCACCCTACCCCCACCCCCACCCCTCTTCATCTTCCTCACAGCCTGAATAAATCACTGGAATTGTCAAAGCTTTGCACTTATCTTCCCAACTGAAGAATATTTAGCGATGGGTGATTCTCACTGTAGGACGCCACTGTGATATTGATGTTTCTTCGGCTGCTTCTCAGAGCGGAGGGAAGGGAAAAAAAAAACAACCCACCGGAGCAGACCGGCGCGCACGCACGCACGCACGCACGCACGCACGCCTCGCGCGCGCGAGGAAAAAAAAACCTCAACACAAACACAACAACAACAGGAACACAATGAAGGGCCTCTCATCCAGGGCTTTCGGTATAATTAACTGGAGCAGCTGAGTTTAGGGATTACTCCAGGAGGGGCGGTGAATTAAAGCTCAGCTAATGAGTTGAAGTTTCTTAATTTGTTCTCCCCCGTAATTCCAGAATGGATTAGCAGTAGCTTTAGTCGCCTCTTTCCGCCGATTAGCATGGCTCACTCGGCTCGGGCGTTTAGCGGCGGGGCGGAGAGCGGAGACGCGAGCGGCGGGGACGGTTACACAGCTTATGAGTCAACTCGCTCGGTGGCGAACGCTCGGCGGCGAGCGGCGGCGAGCCGATAAAGGCATCCACCTAGTCGGGAGTGAGGGAGACGGCGGCGGCGACATGGAGTCGATTGTCCCAATTAAATGATAAGGGGAGGAGACAGGGCGACGCTTCCACCGCATCACAAAACTTATTTTCTTTTGTTTATGTTCATTTTGGCGGACATGATTTTTTTTTTTCCAACGATAATCCGTTTAATTATGATCTTAAATGAATCTCTCTTCAATTTTTAATCGCACGTCCGGTAGTCGACAGAAGAAGCTGCATTTTGCTTGTTTTTTGGGGAAAGGTCTCAATCAATGTATATATACAAACAGGTTAGCACAACAGAAGCAATGTGGTACCTTGGGTGTCGAGTGTCACGTCTGTTGTTCTCGTGCTACAGCGTCCTGTTGTCCCACAACGTGAAATTTCTCGACAGGCAACTCGCCTTTTTTTGGGGGGGGGTTAAACATCAAATTAACGCAACAAATGAACAAGTGAAGCAAATGTTTAACAAACAGACTGGAACAGCGCCACTGGATGTCCTGGCAGTTTTGTAATGTCTTCTCTATGGTACCTCCATCACTTCTGCTCCTGCCTTCACTCTGACTCCTCAGCAGCAGCAGCGGCGGCAGCAGCAGCAGCAGCAGCAGCAGCAGCAGCAGGGCTGGTGGACTTAAGACTGTCAATTAGGGTTAAAAGGCTCTGAGGGCAGTGGAGAGCGGTCGAGTCTGACGGCTGGTCGGGCGCAGCACCTGATGCCTAATAATGAAAATTGACAGGACTTGTTTCTTTTTTTTATGTTTTTTTTAAATTCTCCTGCCACTCCAGGCCACGTCGCCCCGGGTAGCACAATAACGCCGGGGGGGGGTGTAGAAAAAAAAGCCACTCCTTCAGGCAGGGTTTTCCTGGCTAGCCCCCCAGTGCGCTGGAGTGCAACTGTGTCAATAATACAACAAACTCCCGAGTTTTGCCAGTTGGAGGCGACGGACGGAGAGGCTTCCCCCCGCCCCCCCCCCCTCGCCTCGTCTTGGACGGCGTTGGCGCGGCGTGGCGTTCCTGTTTTTCTCCCACTCACAAATGTCTGGGAATGAACTACAGTGTGACAAAACTTCCAGTGAGTCAGTCATTAAAAAGAAAGACAACAAAACAGCCCCCCCCCTTCTCTTTATATGCTTGCTCTTTTTCAATGCCTTCACCGACACAGTGAGGGGAGCTGGAAAGGATCAGAGCCATCGTGAGAGGAGCAATACTGCCGGCACGTTTTGCCTCCCATAAACAAACGCCGGCTCCTTTAAGACGAGCGTAAAGCGCCGAGGCTGCGTGTGAGTGAGCACAGTGTGTGCTGTGCACTGTTTGACTCAACTTAAACAACGATATATGGTTTCTTTATCACTGTAATCTCCCCCTTATTTGCTTAGATCTGCCAGCTGCATTCACTCAAAATACAAATCCAGCCGACAAAGTGCGCTTTATTGACTTTGATGGCTATGTGAAGTGAGTTGTTGTTTTTTCTTTTCCTTAATCTATTTTGCACATAATGTACAAACAACCTTGATTGTTGGTATAATTTAGCTTCATATCAGAAGGAAACAAATTGGAAAATAGGCATACATAGAATTGAATTAGGAAGAAAAAAAAAACAGTGGCATGATTACAGTTTTGAGTTTGTGGGGCTTTGTGCTGCACAGACTTGGGGGAGGGAGGGAGGGAGGGAGGGAAGGGGGGGGGCGAAGTAAAAAAAAAAAGTAAAAAAGAAAAGGAACTGTGACTCAGTGATAAAGTGGGAAAAAAAAACCTCGTGAGGCTGCCGGCAGCATTTGGGCTCTTACATTGTCAAAACATCCAATAAAGTAGGTGAGAAGGTCCCGTAGCCAATTAGGGAGCAGTAAAAGACTAAGGCTCAGGAGAGAGGTTTTTATTGTGAAGCTGCGATCGCTGCAACATCCCCGGGATTATTTTTAGATTCTGGCCCCGAGCGGGCGCTCGTGAAAGGTGTGCGAATATGCCCTTGCCCGGGAAATGTCACACCCGCGCAGCAACATCAAGTGTTGAATCCGGTCCTCGCTTAAGGTAGGAAGTCAGAAGCACTCTCAGTCTGGAGCTGAAACATGTGCACTCTCATTAGGATCTCTTGTACGTGTAGTGAGAGTGGGGGGGGTGGGGGTGGGGGTTAGAAAGGAAATGTGCAGATTCTAAAGCCTACGGCTGACAAATTAGTGGGTAGATGCGACGCTGTAAGCATGAGCAGGCTGCCTGACCGATTAGAGTGACGTATGCAGCTCATTGGTGGACAGCTTTCATCAGGGAACTCAATTGCCATGGCGACAGCCGAGTGACTCAGGATGGGAACAGTGGGTGGGCATGTGACACACTGTCATATTTGCAGGCACTTATATTGCTTATGCAGTCACTTATGCTGATGGTGGTTTTTTTCTTTTCTTGTTTTTTTGTATAAATTTCTGATGGATTGATGTTGCTCCCTCGCAAAGCGCGAGCGAAGACAGAGGGAAAAAAAAAAGGCAGACGAAAATTCGCGACGCCTTTGGTCATCACTGCCTCATTACGGGCCACTTTGTAAAGATCCGTCTGTCATCGCGTAAAGGTTGCCAGACTTTATGTATCAAAGTACAAACTCGACTTGGCAAAGCGTGTGCAGTCTGTCTGTGTGTGTGTGTTACCAGGGTGAGATTAGCTGCCGGTTATTGGGAGATATTCACTCCTGCGGCCTGAGCGTCACCTTTTTTCTCTGAGATTATTTTAATCTCTTGGGGGGGTGGGGGGGATAAAAATCAATCCCCTCCCATAGTGATTAGAGCCACTTAACCAGCGGATACATGTAATCCGAAATCTAAGTGAGGAGCGGCTGCCACTCAAATGCCTTCCAGAGTCAAACTCCGCAATTAGCTCGACGCTCACACTGTTGCACGCGTCTCCTGCCAGTTCTGGCTGAATGCCAGACTTGCTAATGAGTTTCCTGAGCGAAAGATAGCGTTTTTGTGGCTGTTTGTGTTAGTGGACGGTACTTTTCTCTTTTTGCTGTGGTGTGCGGTGAAGAACCTTCTCCAGTGGAAGTGAGGGCATTTCTTTCACACGCAACCTGCAAACGTTGCATTTGTTTCACTTGAAGCTGCCGTCATTAGACCTAAATGACCTCCCGCCGCGACTCTTTCTTTCATTCCTGGGGAGAAAAAAACAAAGCGCTTCACGCGTGCAACTTTGACATCACTCCTGGTTTTTATTCCTGGAATCCAACAGACTTGTTCGAACCAATTATCACGACTTACGCTCTCGACACGAGTGCACTGTCTCCTTTGCCTCTTGGCTTGCACACGTGCGCACTCTTCCGCTCACACTTCCGCTGATAAACACCTGCACAGAGACTCCTCTGACCCATCAACGCTTCCTTACCTCTTACTGCCGTGTTTTGTTTAAGCTTGTTATAAGTGCAAGTTCCATGTTGTTGACGGGCCTTTTTTATTTTATTAATTTTCAAATTCAGTGTACTTATACATGGTGTGTTTCGAAGTTAATATGCACCAGTACTTTCTTTAAGTGGCCTTTTAATGAGAACTGGTTCCATTTATACTTTGTGAAATAAAGGTCAAACAACGATAACAATAAAAACATAGTCAAATCAACACCGTAAGCTGATATCACCTTTTTTTTATTGCATTTACAAAAGATGGGAATTAAAAAATTAGGTGTTTAAAACAAACCGTCGATGAACTGTTTGGATTGGATCGTTTCTTTGCAGAACAAATCACTTCCTGTGTGCACCAAAGAAAGCGAGAGACAGTTTTGTGACACTATTGAGCTATTGTAGGTTCATGGGGTCATTCAGAATAAGGACTGTGTGTGGGAGTGAAAGAGAGAGTGAAAGTGAGAGCTCGATGCATCCTTCAAAATTTAAAAAAAAATAGAGAGAGAGAAGGGACCGGCTCTTCCGCCAGAGGCTTTTGGGACCGCTGACCTCTGCTGTGACCACAGTCGTGTTGACAGCAGCTGCACTTCACACACAGTCCCCCCCCCCAGGCCCCGTGTGCCCAGTATCCTTCAGAGATCAGCGCCGGGCTCCATAACGAGACTTATGGAGTGCAGCGCGGGGCTTTTAGAACAACACTGAGCCAGCGAACCCTCACCCTCGCTGACAGAGAGAGGCGCCGACCGGGCTCGGGCTCGGGCGCGCGGCTCTCTCCGAAACTTCTTCATCTCAGCTGGTTATCTTGTCTCTGTCAGGAGGGAGCGTTGAACCTCCTCGCGGACACACACAAAAACAAAGAGGAGCAGGTCCACGTGTGGCGCGTAAAAATCGCTCACGTCGAAGCTGACAGAAGTGAAATCTGCTCTTACTCCGTGCTTCGCTCGGCCTTTCTTTCTTTTTTTTTGTGCGAGGTTGTGTTGCTGTTTTGATGGCGAGGCAGGGCAGGGAAACATTATGTGCCCGTTTCAGATGCTGCGCCGCTTTATTTATTCTTTCCCTGCCAAAGTTGCATAATTAAAACGGCCAATGTGTTCCAACAGTAACCGAGGTTCGACTTGTTATGGGAGCAAGACGGCCTGGCGCGATCACTGAGTGAGCGTGAGTGTGTGTGTGTTTTCATTTGTATTGTTATTTCGAGTGTTATTTCAACCGAGTTCATCTGGAACATCGTAGCAACTGTTTGCCAGAGAGGAAGAACATATGCACACATAAAAAAAAGAGCCCATCTTTAGGTTCTCTCCTATGTGCTCGCTGGACTTTTACTCTTCAATCGGGGGTTCTTTCCTGTATGGTAATTAAGCCCTTGGCAATCCTGCTGTGGAAATACTGCTTATAGTTCAGGCTGCAAGATTCCCCCTCTGGACTACTCCACGTTTTATGTACATGTTCTTACTATGTATTCAATCTGGCAGGTAATTTTATGCAAATCAAAGCTCCATTTTTCCCCCCCAAGGTCACTCTAAAAGTCGAGCCTTTGTACTGGGTTTTTTCTTTTTTTGGGGCATTGCACGAGGCTGAAGTTGTTATCTGGGGTATCTCAGGTAATTGCCGTCTTTCGTGACCACAGGTGGGCCACTAATAGGAACAGAAGCCTGCGTTCATTATGTGTCCCAGTCAGCTTTTTTATAGAGGGGAGGTGGTGGTGGTGGTGGGTGGGGGAGGTGGGGCAGGATATCGCGCCACGCGTTTGACCATGAGCCCCGATTAGAATAGAGGTCCTCCGCCGCTTCCATCAGGCCGTTCCATAATTCATCAAACGCGCTGAATCTTTCAAGAGGGATCCGTCACCAGCGCCCGATTCCTATCGACAACGGGCGGCTCCGCCGATTGGAGCGGCCGATGAGAAGTTACGGTAGGCCGCCGCGTCGTCGGGATGCCTGTCAAATCTGTCACTTCACCAAACCCTGGCACACGTGCCCCCCCCTTTCCCCCCTCCCCCCCATCCATGATGATGAATTAATGATTAATCGGGATTTCGTGGGGAAAAAAAAAAGAAAAGTCTCGCCGAATGGCGGCAGAATAATGAGATTTGTCTTTGATCACTCCCCGCGCCCGCTCGTGTCGGTAATTTGCGATAAGTCGCCTCGGATCCGGCGATTGAAATTCACCCGCAAGCCCATTAGGGGGCCGGCGATGTTCGCTCGAACAAAAATCCTCCACATCGACGAGCCCCCCTGCCGGTGAAACCCCCCCATTTCCTGGAAGATTCGGGCTACAGCACTTCGCCGACCTCCCAGGCCCGACGCGGGCGTCTCGGGCCTCGGCGCCGAACAAACCATGACGACGTCCAATGATTGGGCTCCCTGCGTGGGAATACCCGGCGCTCTTCCTCCCTTACCCCCTCCTCCTCGGCTGCAGTGAGCCTAATACCGTGTGGCAGGTCCGGCACTGCACTGCCTAAACACATCTGTCATGTTTTGTCATTGTGACATGGCGACTGGCTGACTCCCACCTCGGTGGCAGCGTATACTATATCAGCGGCGCACGGAGGGGAGCGTCCGCGCCCGTGAGAGCGCGCACGGGAGGGCCGATACGTTTCGGAATTGTGCAAATGAGAGCTGATTGTGATGCGGATGTGTCAAGAAAAGTAAGAAGTCAGGAGAGACGCGGGGGGAAGCTTTAAAGACCCATTGTGTGTGTGTGTGTGTGTGTATACGCGCCGGGAGAGGAAAAAAAAACAAAACAACCCTACATGAAAACACACAGTGTGAAGGGACGCATTTGCATAAACATGCCCACGCTTTATTCATTTACATTTCAAAAGGCAACAAGTGTCCCCACAGTTTTCAAAAGTTCAATTTATGTGTCTCACTCGCGCCCTCCCTCCCCGGGTGGGTCCGAGCAGGGGCTTCTTTCGTGTCCCATGAGTCCGAGCCCGCCGTGCGGGCTAATTATGACAACATGGTTCGGAAAAAAGATAAAGAAGTCTCGCGTCACTCACATCGGCTGTGAGAAAGTATCAGGAAGAAATTAAGAAGAGAACTTTACTTCTGAAAGAATGTCAGCCATCTGAAACTTCTCCTTATTTGAACATCATGACCACAACTATTCCCTTTGAATCGCTTCTCTCTCTCTCTCTCTCTCTCTCTCTCTCTCTCTCTCTCTCTCTCTCTCTCTCGTTGCTCTATTGATTGTCAGCAAAACAGGTGTATTTTTTGGGGGGAGATTTCACCTTGGAAAGTGCAACAAATCGGTGAGATGTCTGCTGAGGTGGGTTGACTTTGGGCCCAGGAGTCCTAAGCCCGAACATCAGCGCGAGGCGTTCACTGTCTGAGGGAAAGTTTGAACTCTGACGTACAAGTTCCTGTTTTTTTGTTTTTGTTTGTTTGTTTTGCAGCTGATGGGCTCTTCTATGTCCTTTACGTAAGACTCCTTGGAACTCGATCTGGCGTTATGTAAAACAAGTAATGCTGAAGCTAACTTCTCTGGCTGTCATCGCTTTCAACAAAAGAGAACAATACAACTTCCTCGTCTCTGTTGTGTGATTGGATGTACTTGGAACGGGTTTGGGGTAAAGACTTAACTTGATGAGGCTTTTTTTTTTTCTTTCTTTGCACGACAGCTCCATTGTGGTCAAAGTTCGCCTGCGAAGCGCTGCGCTTTATCGTGATGGGCAGCACCCGCATGGATTATCTAAACCAGGCCACAGTTACTATTGTGTCTCCCTGGAG
>JAUESF010000016.1:8440393-8452605 GCA_032274765.1 Malacoctenus tetranemus | reverse complement strand
CCCCCCCCCCCCCCCCCCGTGCATCTACCTGGGAGAATAGTGAGTGAGTCTATAATAGTCATAAACAACCTGCCTCTTTTTTTTTTCTTCTTCTTCTTTTGGTTCGGTTTAATTGGCAGCGGTGACCTTCATGCGTTGAAGTGCAAAAGCAAACATTTGATAAGAATCAGTTCAGATCTCAGGCGCCACCGCCGCCGCCGCCGTCGCTTCTCTTCTTCTCTTCTCCCCTCTATTTCATTTGGCTTTCTTTAATCATGTTTCCCTGCGAGCTGTCACAAGTAAATAATGAGTCGACTCAAGATGTCTTTGATTTGCAAGGCCTTAGCCGGGTCACAGCTCGATTGGCGCAGACAAGAGGAGGTTGGGGTGGGTGTGGGGGAGGGGGGGAGGGAGAGGGGGTGAAAAAAAATAAAGTCAGCCCGTTTGCTGAGGGCTCATTAGGAGCCTTGCGGCATGAAGCCAGGGTCACGGGATGATATGGAGTCTTCTTTATTGAACCCCCCCTTCCCCCCCATCTCCCCCCCCCCTTGATCCTGGAGATCACGAAAAAAAATATGCTCCACCATGATGGCAAGAGAGAGGGGAACAATTTCTCCAGATGACAAATTATATGCTTTGGGCTGCGTGAGGGGGAAAAAAGGAAAGACAGGCAGAGAGTGAATGCAGCCAGACAGAATGGAGAGAAAGAAGGCAGAGGACATAATCTATACCTGTGTGACTCCAAAGCCTGCAGATGAAAAAAAGTGCCGTCGTGTCAGACGGGAGGGGAGGGTGGGGGGGGCAGGGGGTTCTGATGCATGCGGCTCCGAGATGAGGCAGCTGGCAGATATACTGTGGCTAAGGAGGCTCTTCCATCAAAGCTTCTGGGGCGGGGGGGTGGGGGTGGGGGTGGGGGGGGTGGATCTCAGGCACTGGTGTTTGATAGTCGAAACTTTATAGATCAAAAATGCAAAGTAAATCATCTCTGCTTCTCTGAGCTCCCTGGGAAAGTAAATACAAACAGCTATTTAGCAAAGCACGAGGTCACTATCCGTCCACAAAACTTACCTGGAACCTGTGCGCATTCACGACAGTATAATCTGTTTGAGATCCCGTAAATTCAAACGATACGAAGCTGAAAATACATCAAACTGTCTCGCATGAAGGCAGCCCCGTAACCTGAATAGACTTCCATCCACTGGAAACCAATGAAACATTGTGAAAGGTTGAGCTGTGCCATGAAACAGAGTAGTGGAGCCGACATAAACAAACCACACACAGCCTGTAAGCATCCGAGCATCCAGTGCAGATCGGGTTCCAAACTCTCCTGCACTCTCGCCTGTCCATCAACAGTGGCCCGCCCTGAACATCTGATGTCACCTGTGATGGTTACATAACGAATGAGGTGGGGGGCGACAAAAAGCCCTCACACAAGCCCATGCATCTGTTTCTGCGTGTCGAGATAAAACCTTTAGCTAATAGGATTAATTCTGATCAATGAATGCATCTGCGAGGGGGCTTTAATAGTAGTAACATTTGGTGCATCATTAGGCACATCATTTTAACAGCTGCAGAAGAAGTCCTGCTGCGTCGAACCCGAAAGTAACACAAATTCAGACAATAGTGTTTTTGTTTTTTTCCTCCCTGCTGCTGCTGCTGCTCATCCTCTCTCTTAGCAGCTCATATTATCACACTGTAGCGATGCTCTGACAGCTCAGGAAACGGCCCTTTTTTTCCTGCTTTTTCTTTCTGCATGGATTTTGGGGGTGACTTCAGTTCAACCTTAACCCAGCTTGGATTTCGATCCCCCCTCCCCCCCTCACACCACCCCCACCCTCATCGCTCCGTCTTTAGACCTGCGCAAAGTGTCTTTCCTCAACTTATGACCCTCGTGCACGGAGAGGTTTCCACGTGGCCTCCACCTCCCAATATTGCTGCATGTCTCTATCCTCTGATCTCACCCCCCCCCCCACCACCCCCACCCCCACTTATTCCCTGCACGACAGCGTCATTACCTCGGACATGCGGCGATACCAGGCATAATTATTCATAAAAAAAAAAGAAAAGGAGAAAAAAAAGGAAAAAATGGAGTGCCAGAAAATTAATGGAGAGACATTATGCATACTGCTCCATCCCCGGTAATGTATTTGAGGGTATTCTAACACAGGCTAACACGGGGCTCACAGGGGCAGGACCTGCAACCTATTATTCATATTCAGCGCTATTTCAGCCAAGGTTAAATGTGGGTATAAAAGAACAAAGTGGTCATAATTTTGTCACTACAAGGGATATATGTTAATGCGCCACGTTCTTTGCAGCCCGTGTCCCTTGCCAGCATTTAGAAGGGAGGAGAAAAGAGAATTCCCTTTCGGGGCAAAATCGCCAGTTCTTTGCTTCATAAGTCCTTTTTTTCTTTTTGCTCCCGAGGTTTCAGGACAAGAGAATCGCAAGTTCGTGCAAAAAACACAAATCGAGCATGAAGAATGATGCTTGAATGGTTTTTGAGACTAACTGTATTGTACGCAGCTACATTCATTGACCACCCCCCACTCTTCACAGTAAGATGTGACGTGTCTGTATGGGAAACTCTGCATCCGCTCAATGCACAGCGCGGGAGTTTTGCAGTCGTCTCATTAGGCGCGTTTGTGGCACCTGCTCTCAACCCTGAGAGAAGTAAGATTATTCAGTCATCTGTGAGCAGCTGTGGGGGGAGGAAAAAAAAAAAAAAAAACGAGAAGAAGCTGCGAAAAGGTAGCTGCAGATTGAGAGAGAGAGAGAGAGAGAGACGGAGAGAAAATGGACACATGGGGAGTCAGACGGAGCCAGAGGAGGCGCGCAGGACAGAAGGTTCAGGTTGTGACATGTTAATTGCTCCTCTGCAGCCAGGTGCAGTAGAGAGTTGTCATCCTGCAGGCTTTTTTTTCTCCTTCTTTCTTTCTTTTTTTTCAAGAAAAAACTGCCTGCGAGTCGACGCTCCGCTCCTCTTCATTCACACCTGAAGGGTGGTGGTGGTGGTGGTGGGGGGGGCAGCGCTGACACCGGGCGGACGTGCGCGGCGGGCGGACTCGTCATCCCAAAAGGGCATCAACGTCACGCCCGCCCGGCAGGCCCCCGACTCACTCCGCCCTGATTGCAAAACAAACGCGCTAAGTGAGATGTGCTCGCGCGGCACCCGCGGCTTCACCTTTTCACGCCGCTATCCGCTCACAGCTCTCTTCAAAAAGGGGGTGTGGGGTGGAGGTGGGGGGGGGGGGTCGTGCTGTCTTCATACCTCTCTGTAATGAATCAATAAGGGAGCCTTTGGTTTCTCGCAAGAGCGAGAGTCCGGCTCCGACAGCAGCCGCCGCGTTTAAAACCGAGCTCGGGACAAGCCCCCCCCCCTTTTTTTTTTTTCTGTAGTGACTGCTGCACTTAAAGCACCATGAGTGTGTAAATAAGGCAGAGAAGATGCTGTGAGGCAACGAGAGAGAGAAGTCACACGGCGAGGACTCGCTTCACTAAAGGTCAAACTGTCAGCGCAGGGCCGCTATTCTAATCTCACCTGACCTGACCTTTTAATAGCGCAACATTATCTCCATTAGTGTCTACAAAAGCAGTACTCCGTTCCTCTCTGCAGCCACGTCCATATAAAAGAGCATGACTGCGTACATTTGAAGGTGTTCATATGCTTGTGTGTGTCTGAGCCTTCCAGATTTGTTCTTTTTTTCAATACCCCCCCCTCCTCCATGCTTGTGGCTGGCATTCTGCCCAGCAGTTGGGACAAAAGCTCCGACAAGCGAGGCGGTGGCAGTCAAGGGCAATATCCAAGGGTAACTCCACGAGTGGCCGAGTCACAGAGGCAGTTCGGTGACCAGGCAGAAAAATAAAGGAGGGAGCCCGGAGCTGCCCGGTTCAAAAACAATGCAACAACCTGCAGAGGGCCGTGACGGGCTCTTGTTTAGGTGGGGGCATCCGATTGGTTTTTTTAAGAACCCATGTCATCGCCTCTTAGCGGAGAGGTGGTGAGGACCCCAGCCGGCTCACGAGCAGGTTTAAACGGACCATCGTTTGATGTAACGAGGCATCGCTGGCGTCTGGAGAGGAATCTACGGTGTGTGGTGCCGTTTTTATGGCTGCAACTTTTAATGCTTGGCACTCGAGCCCCTCGTCCAGGGGAAGGGCGGCGCAGGACGTTTTTCGTCCAGCAGTCATCGCGGTCTCCTCCCCCCCCCCCCCCGTACTCCTCCGTCCTCTCGCTGCAAGTAAAAGGTGACTGTGATCAAACCGTCCCGACGCTCCCTCCGTCGCTGCGTGTTTTGCTGGTAAAGCTCCACACGGTTTAGAAAAAAAGAGTGATTTAGTCATGTCTGACCTCCACTTCCTAACAGCTTCAGCTTCTTCTGTAAACACCTCATGGAAGGGGGAGGCGGGGGCATCTCTCTTTTTCAAAAAAAACCTTGTCAGAGTCATTAGTCAAATCAACACCCAGCTGAGTTGAAAGTGTGGAGGAGGCGATGTTGTGAGGAAGAGAGGGCGCCTTGTTGATTTAATTTTCTCCCCTCTTCTTCAAAAAGAGAAAAATCAGCTGTATTTTTTATATCTAAAAAAAACGGCACATCCGAGCAGAAACAGGAAAATTGACACCAGCAAAGTGCATATGAAATGAGAGAAAGAAAAAGAAGAAGAAGGATGAGGGAGAAAAAAAAAAAGCGACTAAAAGGTTGAGACAATGCCTGATGGGGGGTGGGGGGTGCAGGGGGGGGAGTTCGTAAGGTAGCACTGGGAGGAGCGTGGGGGGTTCAAAGCTCCCTCACTATTGGGAGCAGAATTATACCCCCAGGCGACGCCGCCGGCGTAAGGAAAAAAAAAGAAAGTTCAAGAGGTGCGGAATAAAGGAGTGGGGTAGGTTTGTGAAAGAAGAGAAAGTTTTATCTGGAGGCTTCACCGTTCCAGCAGCCGGGATGCTGACTTGGATGTGGCAAAGTGCCCCGGGGGGAGGCCAGGAGCGCCGAGAGACGGTAACCCGAGATGAGAGCTACCTGAGCTCCGGCATCGATCCGCTCCTGTGATCCACCGAAGGCCCCGCAACGCGTTCAGCGTCTGGTCACTGATTACCCAGTAATGGCCGGTCCCCCCCCCCCTCCCCCCGGGGCTGGTCCTGGGTCTGTGATGGGCCTCGGTCGAACCACAGTGTATTTCCGGAGCTCTTCCAGGAGTTTGTGCAGCATCAGAGTTTGCTTTCGGAGCCAGCTGGGAGCAGCGAGATCGCTTTGGGTACCCAACCATGTTTCCATGACAATGGCGGATGCTTCAGGTTCGAGTGGGCTATGTGAGGATACGGTCTCTCATTGGTCCTGAGTGGACACGAGCGAGTCGGCGTGAATGCGTCCTTAAATCACCCCCTCCTAAGAGGAGTTCTGGCTCTCTGGTAAATACTCTACAACTTAACTTAAAAAATGGTCCTTTTTTTTCCTCCTTTCCAAAGTGGGATATTTATGACATCAGAGCAGGCGCAGCGTGCCGTAAAAACTTGGTTTTGGTGCCAAGGTGAAGGGTCCTTGAGACCAAGAGAAAAAAATAAAAGCCTCCCTTCGAGTAAGGAGTACTTACTCCCATTTAGGAGAAGTAGTATCATAAATCACTCTGTAAATATATGGATCTGTTTAGAATATTACATGATCCCGCGGAGAAATGCTGAAAGTAAGAGCAAGCATTTCCAATTAGTTTTTGGGCTCTATGCCGACAAAGTTTCTGGCAAAACCTTTTTTCTATCATTACCCTCACATTTATATTACTGCCTTAAGTCCCTTAAATCCAGCGACGACTGCATCTCGCACAGCTGTGCACTTTTATGGCATTTGCTAATGTACTGTAAATGACATAAAATATGACAAGCTTAGTTTTCTGCCAGCTCCTGCTTTTATATCATTTTTTATACCATTTTGAATTCCCATTTATTTATCTGAAGGCAGATGTGATTTTATGTCCTCGCCATGGCTGTAAAGTGCTACTTTGAAATGCAAATGAAGCTTTGATTGAGAGATTTCCAGGGAAAGGGGGGGTGAGGGTGGTGGTGGTGGTAGTGGGGGGGGAGGGGGGAGGTGATGTTGTGTACGAAGTGGCAGTGCGAAAGCAAGTCCAAAGGGAGACGTTCGGTGGTCCTCACTCGGGGGACTCGGTGATAAATTGCCGGAGAGGCGCGCCGACTGGTAGAGGACGCCGGAGGACGCGGCGTCGAGCTCTCCCTAACTCCAGTCCCAAAGCATGACGAACAGACTTTGCAGACAATCATCTTGTCGAAGAGGGTGGTGTGGGATGGGGGGGGGGGAGAGCCACACCTCTCCTTAAAAGCGGGATTCCCATTTCCAAACACATACACACCCCCGCGCTTTCTGCTCCTCTCCACTTTAAAGACATTGCCGCCAGCTTTCTGGAAATAATGTTTTTGTCCATTTAAGGGCAGATTTCAAAGGGAGGCTTTGGGAATCCAAATGAAATTACAGGATAGAGTGTCTGCTTAATGCCTTCGACGCACTTAAAGGTAGAGTGTACACTTGAAAGGTAATGGCTTTCTGCAGTCAAGTATTATGGTGGCTCCCACTCTGAAATGGATCTCTTTACTCCCCGTCTTGACAGAGTCCTCTTAGCGAAGGTGTGGCATAATGTAAGTTCCTCCTCGGGTCTCTTATCTGGTGTCAGTGTTATCCCTGCACACCTTGATAAAGCTCCCTTTCCTCCCCTTGTCTCGTAACAACATTCCCCTCCGTCTGACAGGTTCGCGGCGCTCGCAGGAGCCTCCTCTCATCTCCTCCTCCCTCCTCATGTCTTCCCCTCCGTGACGCCACTCGCGCGCACATGCAAGTGTGCCCCCTAACTTTTTTTTTTTCTAAAAAGCTTCTTTTTGTTTTAAACACCACCCCCCACCGACACCAGCACCACTAATGTACCAGATGGGGAGCTCGAGGCGTCGAACGTGCACTCGGTTTCATCCTGAAGCGCGCTCCAGCTCCTCCCGATCACCTGCGTTAATGGGCAGCGCCGCTGACACCCCGACGACCCGCCCCCTCCACGTAGGAGTTAAGCAGAATGCTCCCTAATGGAACGCCGCAGACTCGCCGCGGAGCCCATTAGAGAAGGTGGCATCGGCCGCCCGTCGGCAGAACACGACCCCGAGATGTCGATGAGAACTTCCGACAAGGTAGATTACGGCAAGAGAGGGCGACGCATCGGTGTTTCCGAGTCTCCGCGCAGTCCTGCAGCAGGAAACATTAGTGAAATATGAAGCGAGAATAGATATAAGAGGACATATTTTGATAAGTGTCGCCTCTTTGGAGCGCCGTCAACGTAGGCGGGAAGATGGGTTTTCGTAGCGCGTCGAAAAACAGCCTTCAAAAACGTGGCAGCTTGAAAAAACAACTACAGAATTAACTGTAAATGCTGCGTTTGCATGCGGACGTCAGTCCTGCAGGTGGTCGCCCGTGACAACAGAGACGCCCAAAAAGTAGAAATCCCCGGGTGCAAAATACGTCAAGCATAGCAAATACAATGATAAAGGAAGCCAACTTTCACTTGTGATCTGTAAAACTACTGGAAGCAAACTGACGTGATTCTTTGAGATGTTCAGACGACGCGCGCTGAAAGGCTGAAACCTGTCTCCTTGTGCTTCGAGTATGTAAACATCGAGGGACTCCGTATTGAAAACATGAAATGAGGCCAAAGATCAAACAGCTTCAGACGATACCTGACATTTCCATGTGTGTTTTCTTTACGTTCTCAATCATAAAGCCAACGTATGTGGTCGCCCCTCCCCGCCACGCAACGCTGTGATTACAGCTCACTTGACGACGGACAAAGTAGGCCCGATTATCGCTTACATCTACGTGTATTTATGGTAAAGGCGCGATGCCTGGACGCCGCCTGTAATGGCCGTGGCTGAGCCACCGACGCTGTGATTTAACCTGGCACTTTGGCGGCGGCGAGCCGCTCCTCCAAATCAAGGCTAAGTGGCGGATTCATCAGTGCCCTGTCGAGATGAAACACTCGCCCGGCGGTGACACGGAGATGAGGCCCTGATTGGGACAAATGCGTCTCCCTCCGGTGTCAGCTCTCATTCACCGGTCGGAGCGCGGGCTGAAAGAAAGACAAATGTTTTGATTAGGGGTCTCTCTCAATGTCACAGCAGCCGGCGAAGAAGAATGAGACGAGGCCGTCTCCAAGGGAGGCGGATGGCTGAAGACGATGAGAGGGAAAATAGATGTCTATACTGTCTGGAAGGATGTCGGATGGAGGGTGGGGGTGGGGGTGGGGGGTGGGGGGCTTCTGAGTCAAAGAGCGAGCTCAGAGAAATTGCCTCTTTTAATGAGATCGTCTCCTGGAAGAAGACGCCCGTTTCTAATTCGACACAATGATTGTTAAGAATCTAGAATGGAGTAAATAAGACGTTTCAGAAAATGCTGGTGATTCAGAAAAAGAAGCACCACTGGGTGAGGGTTCACTCCGAGTCGCAGCTAGAGCACAGTTTCTGAGCCCAAACAACAATGTTTCTAGAAAAAAATAAAACCATCCGCTATCTAATAGGCGCTGTGATCACTAACACATTACCCCCCCACCCCCCTCCTCCTCCTCCTCATCCTCACACGACTTCTCGGTATTATCACAGAGTTGGATTGTTGGTGAAGCCACATCTATTTAACCGACCTCGCTCCACAGAAGCGCCGCGCAACGTTTCATCGCCCCCCGCCCCCTCTTTTTTTTTTCCCCTCTTTCTTCCCCCCTTGCTTTGGAGATGTTAAATCAGCCGTGGCGAACCTGCTGAGCCCGTGCTTCTGCCTGCCTCTGCACATCTCCCAACGCCGAGCGACGCCGAACCTTTGTTCACGTTGCAGACTTAACACAGCCGTCTTATTTAGCCCAATATTTCCTCATAGAGAGAACAAAATGCTGGTGCGTGTGTGGAACACATATATGTATATATATATGTATATATATATATATATATATGGTAGAGCGTTTGCAAGAGACACTCTGACAGATATGGCGTGCGTTTCAGTGAGGCGCTCAAACGGGTAAACAACTCAAAGTGCCCCCGCTGTTGTTGTGTGAGAACCTTATCTTGGACGGGTTATTTCTGCCACTGCAGCTTTTTCCCGCAGCCTCTTGCAGACCAACTACCGTCGTTTCTCTCTCCTCCCCACCCCCTCCGAACTAAAATCAGTGTAATTAAAGTGGCAGTGTAACACGCGCCAAAAATAAAATGCAGGAACGTGAGAAACATGAGGAGCTGCGCTACTCCCTAACACTTGTGAGAAGGTTTAGTTTCAAAGTAAAAGCCTCTGAGCGAGTGGTGTCCCTTCCTCTTGCATCTGAACAGCTCGGCCTGGGACGATGGCAGATTTTGCTGGACAATGTATTGTCCCACAATTATCGACGATAAACAATATTATTGTCGACATTATGGAGACCAAAGTAGCAACTTACGTAATGTTAATGCATCATAATGATGCAAGCGCGCCCTTTTAAATGCAACAATTAAACCTGTTGTTTGACATTGGAATTTCCAGAAACAGAACTTCGAAGTAAATACAGTTTTAGAACAGAGTCGGCAGACTGGCTCGTCTCTGTTTATTACCTCACCTCGCTATAGGTTTTTCCATTCTCCTCACAAGGCTAACTTGCCGCAAGCGGCTCCGCTTCCTCCCTCAGATACAGAGATCCTGACAAGATGCTTCACTCTGCTTATTTCATCCTGCTAAACCACAAACGCAGCCAAGTGCTGAGACCGACGCACAGAGTGAAAACTCTTGTCATCTGGCGTGTTTGGAGGCGCAACACAAGAAAAACAAACACAGGCATGCACAGGGCGATAAATCGAGCCTGGAAAAAGGATTGAGTTCAGATATCGTGCGATTAACTGATTTATCGATTATCGTCCCAGCCCAATGAACAACTAATCAGGAATCGTTTGTAAACGGAATATACAGTGATATTATATCCAGTCTGAATTACACGAGCATGTCCTCTCGCCCGATGTGTTCCTAAGTATGAAGTCAGAGTGATGTCTCTCTTTAAAACCTGCCAGACGGACGGACGGACATCTCTTTTGGCTTCATTTTCCGGAGGCTTTGATCCGTCTCTCGATTTAATCTCACTCAGAGGCGCCCCCGCCGCCCCCCCCCCCCACCCCAAAAAAAAGAAAAGGCTGGGAGTCTCGAAAGTCAAGGTACACTTTTATCTTGTCAGCCGGGCAAAATATGACTTATGGCTGGACAAAAGGCAGTTTAATGCAGCTTTCTCTGCTTGTGACACACCGTGTAATGGAAAAATGGGACTCTGACTCGAAATGTACGACATGCCCCGTTGGACTAAGACCCTCTCTGCACCGCATCCATCAAGTCAGCCACCTGAGTCCGCTTCAAATGCTCATCGCTCCTTAATGAACCTGATCAATCCCAATGCAGGGCCCGCTCTGAACAGCCCCCGTCGAGGGCCCCCTTCGGCCGCAGCGAACGCACTGTATTTTCTTTGTGGACCGTCAAGTGTTTGGGTATCCCGACACTCCAGCAAAACAGTCTTTGCATGTCAACAGCGAGACAATGGCGTGGCTGTCTCCGGCTGAAGAGGCAGCAAGGCAATGAAGTAGGGGGAGAAGTGGACAAAGGGAGGATATAATGATGGAGGAGAGAAACAGAAGGGGACCCTTCTTGCTCAATCAGGCCCATCTGAACTCGCAAACTCCTTCTCATCTCCGTCTCTCTCTCTCCCTCTCTCTATCTTTCTGTCTCTCCCTCTCTCGCTCATTTGCATCTCTTTTATGTGCCCCGCTTCCTATTATGCAGAAAAGTAGCAGGCTAAAAAAAAAAAAAAAGTAGTCCGGCTCGCAAAGTGAGTCGTTCTATTTCCCCCACACTTTTTTTTATTTTTTTTTTAATCAATACCAGTCAGGGGAGGAGGGTTACGTGGTGCTCAGCCGCATTTATGCTAACCAGAATATTTGAACTGTTCGCTTTGAACTGGAGTTACCTTGGAAACCAGCCCACCAGAGTCGGTGTTTTATAACAGTAATTACAATCATTGGTCAGGCCAGGTCTTGTGTATACAAAACATACTGGATCTCATATATATATATATACACCGCATATAAATATATGCCCTTTTGTCTACCCTGTTAGCCAACTCTTTTGTGCACATTGTTGTGTTGCACAACACCCAGAGTGTTTATAGACCAGCAACCTTGACGACCTTTACACTTGACTGAAGCAAACGCGGCCTTTATCAATCATGAAGGGGAGGGTGGGGGGGCAGGGGGGGGTTGCAGTAGTGGGAGCAGGCCTGTTTGTTTCTTTGCGGCAGACGCGAGGAAGAAAAGAGTCCGTCCTCGCGGCTCTCATGACGCTTCCCTGACCTTTGCTCCCCGACTGTATTAGGGGTGCAAACAGCCATAAAAAGATGCAGCCTGGAGAGATTTAATAATCCTTCTATGCCCTCCCCCTCCCTCCCCCCGCCCCTATCCCCACCCCGGCTTCTGATGTCCATGAAATCTCACTTCTTCTGGCTGTGAAGCCCGATGATAAAGCGAGTTGCCTGCGAGGCCCCTTCTCGCCCGTTGCCATTTGTAATTTTTAGAAGTCATCATCGGAGGCGATCCGTCTTGATTGTGCCTCGGCGACTGTCATGCTCCACTAATGCACAGCGTGAGAGGGAGGCGGGGGTTTGTGGGGGGTGGGCATGAATGCAGTGTCTTCCGGCAGCGCTGATGTTTATCTTCCCCGCTTCATGAATTTGCATTCCCGCAGACGGAATTCACTCGTAATGGCAGGCATCAGAGGCGCAGATAGGCCGCGCGCATTATCAGCCTGTACACAGCGTTTGTTTTACAAGTGGACAGGCTGCGGAGAAGGCAGAAAGAGAAGGGATTTGAACACACTGACGAGGGAGACAGATTGATAGTAATACATGCCTTCTCTAATGGGCTTGATAGAGCTTTATGAAATATTCATTATTGGTTACTATTGTTGTAACACTGACAGCTGCATCTTAGGGATTACATTCCTTTTTTTCTATAATAATGAAGTAGCCCGCGCAACAAAAGCCAAAACCGCTTTGAGAAATATTGCATCGCCTTGTGCGGCGGTAGTAAAACCTTGATGAAAGCTTTTTTTGGAAGTTCTTTTTCCATTTTTCTTTTTTTTTTTTTCAAATTCAGGCATCAGACGGGCTGGGGGGGGGGGGGGGGGGGGGGAAAAAAAGAACCCGAA
>JAUESF010000016.1:8391658-8423874 GCA_032274765.1 Malacoctenus tetranemus | reverse complement strand
CACACACACACACACACACACACACACACACACACACACACACACACACACACACACACACACACACACACCTGTGCGTGCACTCGCACACAGACTCGCACACCCCCAGCGATGCACACACGCAGCCTCCCCTTCTTCAAACTGACAGCGGAATAAATCTAAAAGTCCACCCTCCATCTTTCATAACTCAATATCAGCCCAAACTCCTCGGCGCGCCGTATCAGAGGAGGCTCTCTTCTCCCCGACTTTGATAAGCTCGCAAATACCGCCACACAAATATTTATTCCCATCAGCCAAATAGAAATGGTGGCTTTTCCATTATTTGACGGCGCGTTCTCACAATTTGCTCGGCGCGTCCTTTCGAATTTGTGGCCCCGTTCTGCAGGAGCCAAAAACCTGCGGTCGCGTCGACCTTAAATGACCGCTTTGTTTCGGAGCGAGTCAAGCGTGAACCTTTTTTGTTTTACTTCCATCGTTTTCAGCTGGTGTTTACAGAGGATGGGGAGAAGCGGGGTGGGGGGGACAGAAAAACAACACTGACCATAAACACTCATGAATTCCTGACTTCAAAAAAGCTCCCGGAACAAAAACCGGCAGCCAACTTAACCCATCCGAGCTCCTGCATGACTCGCAGGCTTACCCTCGGATGCCAAAGGAGAATCAAGGTCTTGTGAATTAGTCATGAAGGAAGAGAATGGAGGGTTTCAGGTCCAACAAAAAAAAAAAAAGACCCCTGAGGCTAATTATATCCCCTGCAGCAAGTTGGCATTTCTCTAGACCTTTGCTCCCAGTCTTTCTATCTCAGGTTGGGGGGATCAGTGGAGTGAAAGGAAGGGAGATCACTGGTGTTTGATTAAGGTCTCTGGCTGGAAAACCCATCTAAGGCGTCCGTCTCGTCTCCTGATTGTTTTACTCCTTTTCTCAAAGTGTTCTTTAATAGGTTCAGGGGCTTTTCTGCAGTGTGCCATTAAATGAGGTGAGAATTTATGTTGTGATTTTTTTTCTTTGTCATTTGGTGCTACAAAAACCACCTTACCTCACTTATTCTGGCTATTTCTGGCTCCACCAACCACCACTGTGTGAAAACCCTTGAAGTGCAATGACACAAAGACCTTTGTGGTCATTTTGTTTGTTTTTCTGGAATGAAAGTAAAATAATAAACCACATTCACGGGCTGAAAAAGCCTAAATTTAATTTAATTCCCTTCCAGTTTCCATGGGAAGGCTTCAACTTACATTATCATTCCTATCAGGACATATTTGCGGGTCACAGGCCAACCGTCCATTCATCTCTCCTCGCTGCGCAAGTTGAGGTCAAGAGGGCCAGAGCCTATCCTGGCTCCAGCGAGGCAAAGGCCGGGGTGCTCTGCACCCACCGACCAGCCCGGGGGCTACAGAGTGGCACCTCGTTTATTCAGCCTCAGACGCAAGTCAGTCAGTAACTGACAGACTTCATCTCACTAGAATGATTTCTTTTCCCCGTTACAGGCATGCCGGCTTGCACATTTACCACCATGAGGGAGTCTTTTAAAACTTTGCGAGCCTATTTCAAGATCTGAAGATAACGTATAATTAGGACTTCAGAGGACATAATGCAGTGTGAGGCAAAAGTGGTCCGATTGCCGTGGCGAAAGTGAGGAGAGAAAAAAATTATTCTAGGTATTTATTTCTCTCTTCCAGCTCTGCCCAGCACCAGGTTATTAAGGTCACATTGCTGAGCGTGCTATTGAAATCAGCGAGAAATCGAGAATGTTCTAAGATGTTAACCTTATGTGCTGCAAATGAAGAGGGGTTACAGAGCTCGACACTTCATTAGAAGAAATGCTTCTTTTTTTGTAGAAAATACACGACAGTCAGCCTCAGAATAATAAATAAATCACAGAGTTGTGGATAGAAATTAGAATATGTTTTTAAAGTCGCAGAGAGGAGCAGGTTTCAGTGCTGTTTAGGGCGTGTCTACAAAGTCTGGTGATCGTCAAGGGCAACATGGAAAGTGACATTTAACTAGGATGCACAAAGAGTGGCCCACACCAGGGAGATGTTTTCCAACAGATTCCTGAGTCCTTTGTCTCTCCAATATAAACGTTTCAATCGTGAACAATTGATCTTTCATGAAACATTCGCATTCGTTGACGGGTACGAGCTTGACACTTTTACTTTGAAAGTTAGCCTACGCGACGGAGGTAGTCAGGGCCTTTATTATCTTCTGACACCTTCTTTTATATACATTACTTCTTTTGCGCTGAAAAAACAAGTTTGAAATCTTTTGTGCCAGATAAAAACCCGACAAAGTTTTTTCGGGAACAATCACGTCCTTCAACAAAGATGTACACAAATGACGGGAAAGGTTTAGGGAGGACACCGCAACACGCCTCGAAGAAAACATGTTGCGCGAGTACAAGTTTTATTCACTCCCAACAATGAGTTGTTCGTACAGTCGCTGCAAAGACCGATATTCAAAGACATTCCACGAGATCCTTCAAAATGAAAAGCATTCATAAGCCCACTGCGATGCTGGTCGTCTGACAAACATAATTGATAGCATGCCATTTGAATGAGCCATTGTGTGCAAGATATTTGTTTTCCCTTTCTTGCATTGTTAATGTTTTGGACCCACGCTTCAGCAACAATATTCATGTACACAAAAGCCCAAGGGTATCTTTTGTTATTGTTGTTTTGCGACTGCCAAAGCTGAATCAGCCGTTTTCTCTGGATAAGTCTGAATTCATTATTTCTCAAGGATCACAGTGCCATCGTTTTCCGTAATGGAAATGAACTTTGGGGGCAGGGTAAATAAATAAATAAACCCAAAGCTATCAAGGAATTAGAAGTTTTTCCCGGCACAAAAAAGACAAAGGAACTGGGGAGGAATGTTCATGTATATTCTGACAGAAGTGCTGCATACTGTGCCTTTGTTAACACCTCGATGGAAATAGATGTAGTTGTACATTAGCATTTTACCCCAACACCTTTCTGTGATGTTCTGCACAGTTTCACATGAATCCGTGTGCTGTTTTTGATACAGCTACAATGATGCCACACCTCTAGAAATTGCGTATAGGTAAAAAGTACCAGGTTGTCGCCTATTTTTAATCTCACTGGTTACAGCCACAGCTTTAACCTTCACAAACGCTTTGCATGACTTCACTGTTTAACTCTAATAAAGTCTCTTCTCTAACAAACCCCCCCTCCCGCACTGGACCCCAATTCAAGCCTGTGTCAGATCAGCTTGAAAGAATGGATGCAGCGCAAACCCACGCACACCCAAAGCAAGGATGTGCATCTTGTGTGTTGTGGTAGCTTTGAGGAAAGCTGTTTGAGAGGAGAGTGGTGATCCGGTGGTGATCCGGCGTGGTGCTGAGGGTACCTCGGGGCAATGTCACATCAGAAGCCACTGGCGAATTTCACTCCAGTTGAAGTTGGACTTGAATAAAGTGGGGGTTCGCACTAGAGCTGCTCTATCAGGTTGAGAAAAGGAGTGGGCGTGGCCTCGCTTTGGGTGTGCATGTCTATTTGAGTCACTCTCTCCAGTTGATCCATTTAAAATTCCTTGCTGTCGAATTTGATTCAAATAGACGTTCCTCTTGAAAATTTTAGCATCCCCCCCAGGCTCATATTAGACTAAACAATGCCTTAGTAAAAACGTGATGTCATCTAAAATGTGTGGATACACAAATCCCACTAAAATTTATACTGCAATTGTATTTAGGTCAGCAGAACAGACATCGCTGGCCCTGATGGCCCAACACCAAAGTCTCACAGAAGGAGCAAAAATGTCATGCTGAAGCTCTTTCTTTGCTCAGACTTTTTTTTTATAATTCACTCTCTACTGAGGATCATATAATGAGTGAGAGCCACAATTTGGGAAATATCAAATTCTACAGCATCCCGCGTACGTAACCAATTTGCCTCACAAAAGTTAATCTCAGTCTCGTCAAGCGATTCAGGCGCAGAAGCAGCGAGAGCGAGAGAAGGCCTCCTAAACGGCAGTCATTCCGCGAGCAAATCTGACTGTAACATTCATATTATGCTGCCTTCACTGGCATTTTGTCTCAAACACGCGACGGGATGATAACTACGTCTATGATATCATGGAGCCCGGGAACAGGTGCGTGATTATGGCAGACAGGCTGTATGTAGGACTTTTTTTTCCGTCTCTCTCTCTCTCTCTCTCCACCAGCATTTCAACAGAAGGAGGAGAAATGACATGAATACATCTGTTCTGCAAAACAACAGTACCAACTGTGTACAGGTGCTGGGCTGATTGGAATTCACACTACATAGTAAATAGTTTTGCTTCGACTCCTCGCAATTGTTGTCGGCAAACTCCTGATTGGCACCGAGAACTTTTTTTTTCTTTTTTTTTTCTTTTTAAATTTTATTTTTGAGACCACAAGGGCTAATAATTGGCAGAAACTTCAAAATGAGAAGTTCTTATTTTTAAATTTGGAACCTGAATCCTGAGTTTTCTGCCTCCCACCCTCAAACGCACACACGCACGCACGCACACACACACACAGTTACGGAGCACAACTCAGCCGGGTGGTGAGCAGGGATGTCAGCACCCTCCCAATCTGTGGAGAGCAGCTTCTGGGGCTGCACATGGCTGCGCTGTGACGGAGCAAGCGCTGCGCGTCTTTGACAGCTCTGGCATCCCCCCCCTCCCCCCCCCACTTCTCCTCGTCTCATCTTCATCCTGCGCTCCCTTCTCCTCTATTTGGCACTGTTTTGTAGAGTTCATGGACGCAGCGCTGCTGAAAAACTTGCTAAATGTTTCCATGACGCGTTTATTAGAAACGTTACCCAAAGCTAATCTTGCTGGTGTTGCCTGCGCCATTCATGTCCATGTGATTCCCTGTATCCACGTTCTGTGTAAGTTTCTTTTCAACATACTCCTTTCCCAAGTTATTCTTTGCGATGTGCTAGCATGCGCTTTCCTGTAAATTACACCTATAGCTTTTTTTATGCATAATTTACAGTCTCCCATAGTGTTTGTAATCACCATCTGTGACTCTGTTTGATTCTGCAGGAAAAGAATCAGTATTTTTTTTCCACTTACATTTATTTATTCACTCTTTGTCCTGCCAAGTGTGTGTGTTTATGTGCATGTGTTTGTCTGTGTGTGTACACACAATCGAGGACGTGGCTTTCGAACAGATGCACAATGACAGAACTTGAAGAGGGCCGGTGATTTGGGCCAGTGAGCCACGCACGCCTCTTGTATCCACCTGCGCAGGGTGCTCCTCTCCCTCTGTTCTTCTTTTTTTTTCTCTCTCTCTCTCTCCCCGTCCTCTATTTCTCCCGCTCTATCCATCACAAACTCCGCAAGCTGTCGCGGTGGGGTGACAGGCGGCCCGTGCGAGCGCTTCCCCGGAAATAGACAGGAAAAGCCGGCGAAGGCTCATTGTCGTTCAGGACACGTCCGCTCGGAACGCGGCAGCTACCGCGGATACGCGGCGCCAAGCCTCTTCCTCCTCCCCTACACAATCCGGCCTCCTTGTGAGGATCCCCCACCCCCACCTCCCCCACCAAACCCCCAATCCGTCCCTCTCATTCATTTGCCTCCAAATTGCTTTTCCTCCCTCGCTCACACTTCTGGAAGGCCGTAGCACTCGCGAGATTTCATTGGCTGCTTTGGAGAAGTCCCCCCACCCCAACACCCCCACCCCCCCACCCGATGCCGGTTTGGCCCAGAAAAACCCAGCAAGGGATCGCCATCAGCAGCACCAGTTGTTAGCAGACCGACGCGAACTTCTCAGCCAAACTCGAGCGCGTGTTCTCAGCGTCCCTTCACATAAATTCCAGTTTTATGTTTTGTGTTGGGGGATTTTTATGTCCGGTGTGCCGAGAATTCACATGTATCATGGGACAAATGGCAGCTTTACAGCCCCCCAGGGGGTTTATTCAGACCCCCGTTGGGGAAGACGGACTTACTGCCTCCCACTGTTGAGTTAATTACACATCAATATGCCTTGGTCCCATTTATGGATACCTTTTGCTTGTGCAGTAAAAGTGAATGATCTCACCGAAGTCTGTTTTTCCTGACGTCATTGTAGTTTTTTTCTTTTTTTTCCCTTCCCTTTTTGATGAAGGAGTCTGAGGCAGGTACTTGTAGGAGTACATAAATGAACAACCAAGCCTCAGACCTCCATAAAATTCTAGCTACCTTCACAGTGGAATATATCTGCCGTAGGGGACCGGGGGGAGGGGGGCGGCGGAGACTAATGTCAGTTGTGACAGACCAATCAGAAACTCGCCCTCAAACAACACAGCCGGCAAGCCAGCGTGGCAGCCGACAAAGGGACACGGCGGCAAATCAAAGCGACCCTAATAAAAAAAAAAAAACGCTCACAAATGATGCTGGTAATGAACTGGCTGTATCTCACAGATATTCATCCATTAGGTCTTTAGCAGAAACCACACACCTCACATCTTTGAATCTTTGATCAATACCGACAGGCGAGACTTCCCTTTTGTGACTGATCTGCTATCAGTTATCTCCGGTTTGTCTTAAATCTGTAATCACTGAAATCCTGGCAAAAGCCGGAGTCTGTGTGTGCGCATGCTGACAGTGTCCATGTCTCTGCATGCACAGAAGAATGCAAATTTGCGGAAGCGTTGAAAGGGATTACGTTATTATCCCCAAGAAAGACAGAAAGACAAAAAAAAAAAGAAAAAAAAACAGTGAGTGGAGCCGAGTTTGCAGTGAGTCAGCCCTGTAATTAAAGAGGAGCGATCAATCTGTACCACTGACCACACTACTTATGCCAAGTCCATCGAATGGCTGCAGTAAAGAGCTAATTTAGAACCATTAGGGACTGCCGAGTTTGCAAACAGCCCAGTAATGATGATGGCTGATTCAAGTTCAAGGCTTGGCCTCTGTATCACTGTCAGACCTGGCAGTCATGAGACAGTTTGGGAGATCGCGAGTGAAAAGAAGCAGCAAAACGTCCATTTCCCCCCCCCCCAATTTTCTGCTGCTATAGTGGAAGATGTCAGGTCGATGGTCAGATCATCACATTGGCAACACAAATGTACTAAAGACTCTTGCTTCACTTCAGTGATCCCACAACCATTTACTGGTTTGTGTGTGTGTGTGTGAGCATGTGTGTGTGCGTGTGAGAGAGAGAAAGTCATCCACTTAACAAAATACAATAAAGTGAATTATATATTGTAATAATTTCATATATAATGTAATTATGATTAGTGTTTTCTATTATGCTCTCCAACATCATTTGTTTTTCTACTCATTTTTAATGAAGTGACTCTGGGGGGCAGGGGGGATTTAATACACGCTACTCTGATCAATTTTTCAAAATAATAGACCTTGCAGGCTGATGGAACAGAAAACAAGAAAACGAGAATATTGTTTTTGTTTATCCTGCCTGGATACAAATCCAAATGACCCCTGGTGTTAGCTGTTCGCCCGGTGGTCTCCGAAAACCTTCTTTTCCCGCCGACCCCCCCCCAAAAGAAAAGCGCCAAACCCGCATACCTCCCAGACACTTTCTGTTCGGGCTGTCACAAACTGTTTCCAGTCGTTGCGTCGGACCTAAAACCAAATGAAGGACGGACGGCTACAACGGCACGCTGGATGGGGGGGCGGCCAGCCGTGCCCTCCGTCTCCTTGTTGTGTTCACCATGCACCCTAGGCGCTGGCACTCCTCCAGAGGGACATGACCTGAAAGTGTACCGGAGCAGCCTCTGCCCGTGACTGCTTCCTCCATCTAGCTCCGCTGTGCATGAAATCATGAGCTCCGTTTTTGCGCTGTGCACTCTGGTATCCCTCAACGGACAACATAAGGTGGAATAATGGTGGACAACCGAGACTGTTAAAGGTCAAGTGGAGCCATATAGTGGCTAAATAAAACAGTGTGTGACTGCGATCATGAAACCCTTCATTAGCTGTGTGACCTTCCGACCCAGATACACACACACTGATTTGGCGTTAATATGTTGGGATTTTTTTCATAGAGAGGGAGTTTAAAAAAAAAAAAAAAAAAAAAAAAGCCTCGATCTCACTTTGTTGAAGAGTTTTAAGCACCTTTTAGGGCAAAAACAAGAAGATTGCTCAGCTGGGATGTGCAGCATTCCAAGTGAGTCCTGTCATTCACATCCTGTCGGACTTTCCTTTCTAATCTGCCTCCCTCCGCATGGGAAAACCTTTATGTCTGCCTTATATGCCTGACATTTAATTAATGTTTCAGCCGTGTGTGCACGAGAGGCCCTGACAGCAAACCAATAACGCCAGATCTTGGCAATCAACTGTCACGGCGCTATATAGCCGAGCCCTCCCGCTCCCCCTCTTTTCTTGCTTTAATGGTAAATGGGAGAGCTGTCTGGAGCGTCCTAGCTCATAATGCTTTTCTCATGCTCCCTGTCTCATTTGCATACCGTGCAGTGGCTCTATTCTTAGCCCAAAGAAGAAACTAATGTGATCTTCTTGACCTTGTTTCCAGTTGCTGATAAAGGACTAGGAGGTGACCACATTCTCACAAAGACTCGCTCTTCCCACTTGCCGAGATCAGCACACTTCTCTTGTCTGATCTGCTTGTGCTGACCTGAGATTCCTCTTACCTCTCCCAGCCCCTCCGCATATTAATGAGGACCAGATAAAAGGAGGGGAGAGCCAGCCCGAATTAACATTGCGTTTCAAACTCGGGGCACAGAATAGGAACCAGCGAGTCTGAACTTTTTTTCCTCTTTCTTGGAAATAACACATTTTCCCCGTCCAGTTGGTCAGAGTTGGAGTCGTCTGGGTGAGCGGGAGGCCCAGACCGCAGCGTTCCCACGCTGGTCATGATTCAGTCGTTAATCACGGCAAGTGTGTGGTACATCTCATGGCAGTTTCAACACGCGAACATTTGGCAGGTTCGCTGATCAATACTCTTATGTAAGGCATTAGTCACAGGACCGAAAGGCTAAACTACCACCCTCATCTATTAATCAGCCACAGTGTGTTCAGACAGAGAAAAAAAATATGTCTGGTGAAGCTTGCAAGTCATAAATCAAACAATCACGCCACAGACAAGTGGGAAAAGTGACAGTTTTACAAAGTTTTACATTGAGTTTTATGTTTTTATGCTTAATGAGACGTTTTTTTTGTTTGTTTGTTCATTCAGTATCATAGGAGATGAACAAGTGAGTGAAGTTTCAGTGCTAAAACAAGCTTGTCTTGACAGTGGTCCCTAACCTGGAGTCCAGGGGTTACACGTTTGCAGAGGGGAGTCGGTCGGGCTTACTTGCTCTTCCGTTGTTGAAAACAGATTTGTGCTTTTTCAAGGAAACCAGAAGAGAAAAATTTTCACCAGAGAGGGCAAGCCAAGAGGAAATTAGCTTGTGCTTTTATTTTGAAGGACCCTGCTTTGGGACATTGTTGCGAGTTGATGTGTCCAGCGGTATTTGGCTTCACTGTAATATCAGGAAGAAAAACAGATTTTCCTTCCTGAGAGGGAGGAGGGTTGGGTGCCACTGAACTGGAGTGGGATGTTATTTGAGATTGACCCTCTTTAATTTCTATCTTACCAAATCAATAAACCTGGTTATGATTACTAATGGTTACAGTTTTCAATCGTAGCTTCGCCCTAAAACCCCAAGCAACCGAACTTTGTTCAAATTTCCATCCGAATGGAGTAAACGACACTGTGTGGTCACAGTGCAACAACACTCCATATTAAAATTGATAGAAAGTTTCCCACATAGCGGTGGAGCGGTGGTATAAATACTGGGAGGATAACAGGAGCTAAAAGTGAGTCAGCGTGCTTTCATGTCTCCAGCCCTCTTTGCAATATCCGAACACAATCTGCGGTCAAAAAGTTTCGCTTTGAAAGGTCAGCGTTTGATATACAATAAATCACCGTCAGGGACATCACATTTCCTGCTATTGCTTCACATAAATATGTATCTGTAGAGGTTGGACGTTGCGGCTGTTTAGCTTGCTGTAGCAGCAATCACCCCAATCTCGCTGCGATGCAGTCAGTGGGCAGCAAGCGCAAACATAACAAAAAAAAAAAAAAGGTAAAGCGGATAAGCTCGAATATGAACCGCTTCGCTTTGTATGAATCCTTTTGTCATATTATGAAGGTAATTTCAACAGAGCAGGCCAACGGCAGAGTCTAACAATGATATAAAAGAGATTGTGGTGGGGGGGACGGACCACTAAATGGCTTTTGTTGAACTGAATTGACAGCCACAAATAGCATAAAACGTCTGACTTGATTTAATGAATATCTAATGGGAATATAACTTTTAACGTGAGTGCAAAAGGAAGTGAGATAAAACCAGAGGTTTCGTTTGATGGCTAATAAAACACAATTAGCAACTCGAACACTGTTGGGTAAAGTCGTCCCGATCCGGGCGGACATTATAGAACGCCGTACGCAGACGTTTCTTGGCCCCGACTCTCATTTATGTCTGCCATAAAAGCAACGCTTTCACTCCGATTGTCATTAAATGTACAAAAGCACACCAAATTGCATGTACTTTCTTCCCGTTTGTCACGGATGTGTTTGACAGCATAAATCCAACCCCCATAGCAGCCCTCCTTTCCAATCACGATGCGAGTGCAGGGGAATATGGCAGCTGCCTGCAGCCTTTGATTCCATCTTGCCCCAGATCTGCATTGTAATGAGCACTCAGGTCAATCAATAATTCACTGCAGTTTCACTTATTAAAAAAAAAAAAGGAAGAAGGGGAGGGAAAAAAAGGAAAAAACAGATCAGATCATGGATAAAATGGGAATACGACTTTGATCAGTGCCATTAGAGGCACATATAGCGCTGTTGTGATGCTTTATTCCCGTTCTTGTATTTATCAAAGCGGAAGAAGTCAAGGGGAGCAATATACATCTGTGTGTCTGAGGGGGGGAGGGGGGGCAATGCATCGACTGAGGAAGACTCGACGCTGCCTTCCATGTTCTCCATCTGCTTTGACTGATGACAGAGTTGATTGTTATTTAAAGGATCCCACTGTGACTTCCAGAAAGCTTTCCGTGCCTTCAAACAGCCCGCGTTCCCTGTGTTTTCCCCATTAAACGCAGGGTAAATACGTCCCTCACTGTGAAGTCATTACCTTCCATGATCGACTCGTAATAGAGGTGGATTTTATTTTCTTTCAAAAAAAGAGAGAAAACAACCCTAATTTGTACACAATAAAGCAAAGTTTTGTCTCCTGTTGGTGTCTTAAGCACAGCCATTATACCAGAGCTCGCCCAGTGATAAGGTTGGCTTCCATGCTGGGAAATCCTTGCAGGTGCCATTACTTTGGTCTCATGTGGTTCATAATAGATTTGTTGTGCTCGATGAATTGTGCAGGATCTCAAACGACACTGAAACGACGCCAAAACAGAACGAGGCGTCAGTGTAGCAGAAGTACACAAACAACCTGGACATTCACTGGGCCCTACTGGAAACACTGCCGCCTGTTTATCATTTATTTTATTTAAATTGCATTCAGGTTTTTTTTTCCATGTCATTTATTTTGTTCCATAACAAAAAAAAGTACAATCAACAAAAGAAAATGTGTTAACACACTCATGTCCACGCTGGGAAAAAAATACAGCAATTAGATTTGAAATGTTTTTGAAATATTTGGTTTGGATGAAGAGGAACAAAAGTTTTTGGTTGTTGTTTTTTTTCACACTCACTCTGAATGTTTGAGCACAATGTTAAAAAGTTCAGGCTAAACCCTTGATGCCATTAACCTTGTCAATTTTGTGTTGTTTTTTTTCTCCAAACTGACAGTGCCCCCGGAGGACCCGGTCATCAGTGGGGGGCCCGTGGTGAGCCTGAGGGCCGGCGACCCGCTCAACCTGACCTGCCACGCCGACAACGCCAAACCCGCAGCATCAATCATCTGGATCCGCAACGGGGAGGTCCTGAACGGGGCCATGTACTCCAAGGTAAGCATTGAGGTGTGTGTCGCTCCAGGTATGTAAACATGCCAGGGAAGGGGAGGGGGTGGCACATGGAATGGATGGGTTTAATGAAGGTTTTTAATGGGACTGGTTTCCATTTTGCCAACATTAACCTGAGACATACGATCGCTGCGATGACCCCCGCCGCCCACGCTCGCGTTTCATGTAGCTGTGAAGGAAAGTGACCCGAACTCAAGTAGGTCAGAGTGGCAGAAGTGCTGCCGGTTTTCCTCACACTGCTCTTTGAACCGGAGCATTGCAAAGAACAGCTCCATTACGTGATGAGTACATTAAGTTGGCAGAAAAACGAGTTGAACTCGGATGGACAGATGGCGAGATCGTGAAACCGTCTACGACTTTGCATCTCGCTGTGGGTTTTTTTTTTTTCTCTCCTCGTTTTTTGGATCACTTCCTCGTTGGCGATTTTGTGAAAATCCACTTCTGGGGGCTCAGTTGCGATTCTCACTGACAGATTGCTTTTGCACTTTGGATGGCACTCGCACTCAGCTGTCCGCGGCCACGCGCGCGCCCGCCCCGGGATCACCTGACCTCATATGCTCCTGATTGGCGTTAGCCTACAGGGCTAATCGCGCATCCAACGCTGTCATGTTCCATTTCCATTTAAACAAAAGACATAAAGAGGCGAGCCACTTTAGAGCTCCGACACCTCCCCTGCCTCCCCCCTCACCCCTCCTCCCACCCGCTCCCCCCGCGCTGCCTCTTCCCATTATCGGCTTTTTTCAAAGAGCAGATAAATGCCATTGATTGGGCTGAGGTACGGCACCAGGCCGTTTTGAATAAAGTGATTGCTGGAGGTGCCGTGCACTAATGGTGGGCGGGGAGAGCGCTTCCTGCCTCCACTTCCTCTCGGTAAGGCGAAGGCAGATATGAGGACATTCTGTGCCGGCGCCTGATGGATGCTGCTCACATGCCCGCGCCGAGCCCAAGTATGTGACTCAGCTCTCTTATCTCCATCGCCCACCATTAAAAAGCAATGGCTTCAATTAAAAGAAGATGACTCTCCTTTTTTTTTTTTTTCGGGGGGTCCGAAGAGCGGCGGGGGGGAGATTTCGTAAGCATAATCATCTGCTCTGATGCTCTTCTTATATCCCACAGATGAAGAGGACTAATGTGAGCAGATGTGGGGGAGAATTCGCGGGAAATGGCTTTCCTGATGGTGTCACGTGTAATGATAGTTGTGACCCAAAGATAATTTCCCGCTGAGGGCCTCCAAAACCTTCATCTCTTTGACCTCATAGAAGACTATTTACTGGACCAGTGGGTAAAGAGAGATATGATTAAAACCACGGTCTGGCAGGACAGCGTGTTACTTTTACTTGTCAGAGAAATGTGCTCGTCATTAGTCAGGGCTGCTCAACTGAAGAAAATAACAAAAAAATTGAAGAAATGGAACCAAACCAACTGTTGTGTAGAATACGGGTTTTTTTTCAACTGCGACCCAACATCACATGTGCTCCTGAATTGTACATGTATTTGATGTTTTTCCTTCATTTTTCTCCTGTTTCAACTGTCGTCATGCCATCACCTGTACATGCGAGTCAATTTGCGGCCGCGGACGCCGCAGACCTCCGTCGGCTTGCGGTGTCGCTTGAATTGCCTGTAGGTGTGAATGTGTCTGTTTCTGTGATGCGCTGGTGTCGCAGGCAACCCGGGTGCACCCTTCCCTTCGCCCAATAAGAGCAAGGATTCCTTCCAGCTCCCCACGCAGAACCTTTTGCAGGATAAATCAGGCAAGAAGAGATCAAAAAATAAATAGAAAAGGACTTGCCTTGTGTTTAGGAGACAGAAGCGAGGTGGATGAAACCCTGGTCTGAAAATGGGACCAGATTAAATGATTGAATAAAGTTTCGCCTTGTCCTCAAAATACTCAAGGGCCAGCTCAGTACCGAATAGCGAAGGACTGACGGTAGCGCGCAGCCCGCAGGTCTAAGCTGTGGCTCGCAGGTGTGCACATTTACTCGTTCAGAATTCGGCGTTTGAGTGAAGCGACAAACCTTTTGGAAAAAAGATTCACAACCAAAGAGAGTCATTCTACCCAAGTGTGTGACACACACGCACACACATCAGTCTGAGGAGATCGAAAAAATCTAAGAATCTGTGATGATATTTTGAGCCTCACTAAAAAAGACTTGTGTGTACCCTCTGCAATGGAATCTGTCGCTGTTTGATGGTAAAAATTCAAAGTTATGAGTTTGATGGATCTGACTTGAAGCAGTAAAGATAGTAATCTACTTTAATGTACTTTTTTTCTCATACTTTTTTCTGTTATGCAACCCTTCATAGACCCCCCCCCTTCAATTCTACATTATTTCCCCTATTAAGCCATGGGAGTTTCAGTGTAATCACAGCACTTTATTGCATTTTAATAATCACTCTTGTAATTCAAAGGCGTGGAAGTACTTACAAATAAGTAACTATTTAAAAGCTGGTCAGGCGTGATTGTGGCAGCTTCTACTCAAAGGCAAGACGAATGTGGCGTTTAAGGTAAAAAAGTCAATTTCTCAGGTTGTTTTTTATTTTTTGAAGACTTTTTCAACTTTAACTAAAGAAAAAACATAATGGTTCACATTATGTAAAAAAACTAAATAACAGTTTTCTTTTCACTAAATTAGTTTGGACATAATTTAAAAAGGTCTTTAGAGGCGAGTAAATCAAAAAGAAAACATGAACAACCTCTCACAAAAGGAGACACTTCAACATTGGTTCGAAATGGTTGAAAAAGAAAGAGCGAAGCCTGAATGCCGAAGCCCTTAACGCTGGACCCTCGCGCGCGGTGTACAATTAAAACCTACTCAAGGTTACATCTAATATCAAATCAAAGGCATGGTGGAGAGGTTATCATAATATTAATGATGTATAAATTAATGTTTGCTCACTTTTTTCAAAATTAGCAGCAGCGCTCGCTGCTTTTCACCGCGTGCCTGCCGGGTCTCAGCGGGTCGTCGTAATTTTCTGACTCAATGTTTAATTTGATTTTGTTAACCCTCAAGTTCTTATTAAAAAAAGAAAAAAAAAACACTCCAAAAAGTATGATAATTAGACTTTAATGCCGACACGATTAGTCAGCTGTTGCTAAAAGGGAGAGACTTTGGCTTTGTCACGAGGCAAACTCTACATCAACTCTCGGCCACGTCACTGAGGTGATTTTAGGTCGGCACCAAACTTTACCGGTGGATCGGAGACGGACTTGGAAAAGAAATACAGAGGGAAGAGTCGTTCGATGGAACAGGGGAGAAAAAAGCACAAGTCTGATTTAGTGGATCGCATGTAACGCTCAGAAATCGAAGTAATTACTCAGACGAACAGGCTTTTTCAAGCCGCTACCTGCACAAATCACAGCACCTATTCTCCTTCCTTCCAGGGATCACACCTCTCACACTCAGCCACTTCAGGCCTCACCAATTAGCATCAAAAATCTTTATTAGTGCTTGTTAAGCCCCCCCTCTGTCAGAGCGGCTCTGCGTTCGGCAGATCTATCCCGATGCCACGCGTCACCTACCCACCAATCAGTGAGTGTGTAAGTCGTCCCTCGGTGTGACTTTCATATGTCGCCCAAACACCTCACCCCCCCGCCCCCAAGCCAGTGTGCCCGCTTCTTTAATAAAATAATTGTCTTGCAATTGTGTCAAAGGGAAAAGAAAAAATGGCTGACACGTTACCGAGGCATGAAAGGTCAAAGTATTTTTACTGCACTTCTGTGTTCAGAGTGTAGTCATAGTAGCAGCAGCAGTGTGGCTGTACAACAGGTGTTGGGCGCCGGGTGTTAATTGGCTGCAGACAGTGCTGCCGCCAAACCAACAGCGAGTCTGCTGAGCTTTTAGTCTCTTTTTTTATGATTAATATGAATTAGTAATTTCTCTCGTGTGCTGAATAAATTCTCCAGTTAATCACTGGACCATAAATGGCCAGTGAACAGTTTTAGGAATGATACGGCCATTTAGCTGCAACAAAACGCTGGCGTTTATTATATGCCGCACGTTCACATGATAGCTCACGCGGAACGATCGTGGGTGTCGCCGCCGCCGTCTCTCGCTTTATTGATTCCCGAAGAATCGTTCGGTTTTGTCTCATCGACTTTGGTGGCTGTTTGCTGTGTTTGTGATCGATCCGCCTCTGCTTGCAAAGATCAAAAGTCACGCAGCTTGAAAAGAAAAGAAGGAAAGAACAGCAAGCGGACCTGGACGAAGCGCGATCGTCTGGTCCCAATCCTCGTCACTTTGGCCGTTCCTCCTTTGGCCCGCCGAGCGAGTTCTTCGCAGAGCACATGAAAATGTATCAATTCGTAATGCGGCGCGGTGTTAGATCCAACACAGCAGCCAGCTACCCCCCCCTCCACCAAGATTAATGACTTCAGACAGGTCCGGAGCGACGGGGGAAACAATCCTGATTGTGTCAGGAAGGATATTACGTTGACATATAACGCGTCTGACAGCTAATGTGTTCTGCTTTAGAAGTGACTCACGCACAACTGTGAATTTCATCACACGGTCCTTTACATACAAATGGGGCTTCACACACGTCGGCCTGGGATCTATAATCTCCGTCTGCCACGAAAGTCTCATTAAAGCAAAGAAAAACTTGTTTACTCTCGCCTCGGTGCTACCGAGTCATATTCACAGAAGAGGTGCCTTGAGGTGCTCGAACCACAAAACGGCTACTTTGCTGCTTTTTTTTTTTCTCGAAACGTCTTGCCGCCTGATTTTTACAAGTTCAGTGACATTTTAATTATGTTATTCAGACTGTGCCAGGCTTAAATAAGAAATACAGAGCACAGGCCACGGCTTTATTAAACCAAAACCCCTTGCATTAAAGTGGAGAGCCGCGAAGATAATTACCCCCGGATTGTACTTTGACAATGAGCCACAGTTTGACTCAACCAACAATTAACAGGTAGTGATAATGGTGGCTGAGACCGATTAGGGTGAAAAGCTTTTTCTTGAACTTTGCGAGAACATTTCATTACATAAGTGCGTAATTTCCCATAAAGATGGAGAAAACGCAAAACACTAAATAATTAACTATCCGTCATATCACTCCAAAGACTGTACTTTTTCTCTTTTTTCTTATCTATCCGAGCGCGCTGACGGGAGGTTTTTATTTTTTACATGTGGAAAATGTTGGGCTGCTGAGTCGGAGCATTGATGTTTTTTTTTTCTTGTTTTGTGATTCGCTGCAAGAGCCCAAGAGCAATCGAAAATACACTTTTATTTATTTATTTATTTTTTCAAAACCAGTGAAGGTATCTATGTATTTGTGAGGCTAATCCAATGGTAGCGGTGCACCGAAGCAAGTCCACTGCGAGCTCCTACCGGTCAACATCGCACTTCTGCTTCTATTTCAAGAGTCACGTTTGATGTGCGCGCCTCGCAAGCGCTGCCGTTTCTCTCTCAAAACGCGGAGCAACAGCGAGGCCCCCGCTTTAAAGAGATGGCAGGGAAATGCATCTTGACTTTGTGGTTGACCACACTGTGCCCCCGTTGCCCACGCAATTTGTTCTAGTCAGTGACTTTGTTCTGTCCCGCACTAGTTAACATAGACTCCCAGAGCCCTCCCCTGAGCGTTTGGAGGGAGAGCGAGCGCTACTGAGCGCTACCAACCGATTCCAGATGGCTTCCACAATGTAGGGCTCAGAGGATGAGCGCTGAAAAGAAGATTGATTTCCTTTGTGGAGTATGACAAGCCATGCACTAGAGCGCAGCTCTCCAGACATACAAAAGGAAGCTTAAAAAAAAAAAACATATTTCTACTTTTTTTTTTTCTTCATATCAATCTGCTTTGCAGTAAAACTACAGGCTGGAGAGTTCTGAGGGTTTGCCTCTGGTTCCCTGAGGGAAGGAGATGTGTGTATTCATGAATCTGCTACTATTTTTTTTATCCCCCCCCACCCCCTACCCCACCCCCCCGAAACAATTTTACACCTTCTCCATCAAAGCTTATCTCTCTTAAAGTGTTTGTTCCAGCTTCCTTTTTTCCTCTTTGAATGTCATTTAAGCAGTTTATAATTTCAAACTGAATCAGCGCTTTTGAAGACTCAGAACAAAATGTTTTGGACTCGCTTGACAAAACCAAAAGAATGTCCTTTATATTGATAAGGGGGGGGGGGAACGCAAACAAAGAAACCCATCCAGTTCCAGTTTGGTTCATCCGTCCAACCGGCCATAGTCGGTGTAGATTCAAAGGTAGACAGCGTTCATCTGCACGACTGAATCTCCTCTTTTCTGTGTGTTTTTTCCCTTCCCCCCCCTTCATCGCAGACCTTGCTGCGGGATGGCAGGAGAGAAAGCACCGTGAGCACACTCTACCTATCGCCTTCCAACATCGAGACGGGTCAGCAGATCATCTGTAAGGCCTCCAACAAGGCCGTCCCCAACGGCAAGGAGACCAGTGTCACAATTGACATTCAGCGTGAGTATGCTGCTGCCGCTTCTCTCTTCAGCGAGGCATTGGAGAGTGCTTTCACACCCGGTCAGGGCAAACCAGAGTGTGTGTGTGTGTGTGTGTGTGTGTGTGTGTGTGTGTGTGTGTGTGTGCGTGTGCGTGCGCTGCAGACCACAGATGCAGATCAGCTCTTACACTGATTTCTGTTCTCCCTGGACGAAGCTGCACTAATGAGCGTCCTGTTTCCAGGACAACTGGTGTCACGTTTGCGAGGTTACAAATTGGCCAAGTGGCACGCGGGGAAGTGAAACCTGGTTCTTGTGGCACCTGTCGCTTTTTATCATTTGTGTTTCACCGAGTACAAATGTGCCGTATTCAGATAGCAGATTTTGAGCCTTAATGCGGCACCACATTACCTCATGTTTGTGTCATTTTCTGAACACATCGTTCCTCTTGGTTGTTGACAACAACAGTACATTTAGAAAAGTCATCTAACCAAACATAAATGAGACACCGACTCTCGCTTTGACTTGTTAGCACCCATAACTCATCTCCGCCAGACTTTAGGCGCCTTCTCAGTCCGAACGTACTTATATGAGTTAGTCTGTCGAATGCAATTGGAGCTTGTCGTAGAGCGTGTTTATGGCGGCACTGTTGCGTCCACGCAGACTGAAATCTCATCCGAGTCTATCTAAATCCAATCATCACACAGGCACTGTGGAGCTGTTTTTTCAATATCTCTGTCAGTGCAATGTAAGAGGAAGTTAACGTCTGACTGGCATGTGTCATATTGGAGCCTTCTCCTACATAATAGCTCAACATCGTCACGAAGACAATATCAAGGTTTGATTCTCGGCTCGAGAGGAAACAGCATTTGTCTCTATCCGGCTTCCACATGAGGTAGGTGGATCGCTTGGTGATGCATCGCTCTTTTTTTTCCCCCCACTGTGATGAAAAATCAAAGGAAGCTGTCCATCCGAAATGAATAGAACTGCCTCGTTTGGTCCGGCATACCTGCCTGCTGTGGCACTATGCAAACCGTCTCCACCTCTTTTATTTTTCACGCGCATGCCATCAATCTTTTTGATGAGAGCTTCCACAATCCCCCCCCCATCCCCACCCCACCCACCCCCCCTCCCAAAGTAGGCAAAGCGGGCCCGGCGTGTAAAACGCATTCAGCCTCAGTTGTCGGGGAATCTTTTTTCGATCAAAAAGCGCTCGCAGTAAGAGAAGGGCTTTCAACAAAGGGGGATTTTTGCATCGCTCACAACCCCTTCAACACCATTAAGTATGACTAATAAAGCAGAAAATGCTATTTAGAGAGCCATTATGACTGACGGCTCCATTCTTTTCATTATGTGCACGGCGAGAGGCGGGCACGGCGAGAGTGGGCACGGCGCGATCAGGGCAAACTCCGGCAACGGGCGAGGATGATGAACAGTGGTTGGTGTTTGCAAGCCTTGCAGTTTGTCCTCTTCATTTATTTCTTCCCGCGCAGTCAGAGAAAAGGGGGAAAGCCTTCCCACATGTAAAACTGATTTGTCACCGCGTAGCATAACGATGCGTCTGTGATGAATGCCCCCGCCGTCACGGCGTCACCGCTCGGTGGCGAAAACCATGTGATTTAACCCTGAAAAATGAGCGGAGCAGGTTTCCTAATTAGCATTCCGAAAAATGTGCTCTTTACACAATTAAGGCTCCCGAAAACATTCTTCACAGCGCGGGATCCAGCTGAGCGACAGCAGAGACTAATTGTCGAGATTCGAGTCGTCTCCCACAAGGCCCAGGCACTCGTCTGCGCTCCCCCCCCACCACCACCACCTCCCCCTTACCCCTTTCTTAGATTTGACAGGTAATGTTCAGTAGAGTTCAGCAGTTTGTGCTCAGAACCGCTCTCAATGTATGTTTCCCTGGAAATGATGCAGCCGACAGTTGAACTCGGAATCCTTTGTGTTGGTAATCACTTTTCGTCCTGTCAGCGCAGCATCATTTGAATGCGAAGTTTTTCCACCTGCGAGACAAAAAAAAGAGATGCTTTATGTTTGGACACCTTGTTCCGAACAATTGAGTTGAATTTCTGCTGAACTGAAGTGAGACTTTCCTGACATCATTTCAAATGCAGTTCATAAATTTCTTCCTGTGATCATTTGTGTTACTGTTCACTTCCATCTGTTTTTAACTTTCCCAGACACTGACACAATTGCACTCAGTTTTGCAAGAATACAGCCTCCCAAGGTTGAATATCTCAGAAAACCACTCGAGTGTTTGTGCATCGCAAGGTGCACTGTTGTCGGGCAAAGAGGGCAGCCCACTAAAAGCCGCGTTCTATATCGGGAGGAGCGGATTCTCCAACGGAGGTCAGCCCTTAAAGCACCTGAAGGCCGGGCGCCACAAAATCACATTATGTGCTTAATTCAGTTACTTGCAAGTAAATTACCAAGCAGCTGTCCTCAAAAGGCTCACAGAGTTCCAAGTACCATCTCCTCACAGTATCAGCCATCAGGTCCCAAACATGCATTTGTCACAGTTGCTTGTTATTCAGCAACACAATGGTGCAATTCCATATGTTTCAATTACCACTTGAGTGCCATAATAGGAACTGGCTGTTGTACAATACACTGAAATATTCTGCAGGGATTTCTTATTTATTTCTAGAGAATCAACCAAGTTTGTTGCATCGTTGGGAATCAGTAGACATTCATTTTGTTTATTTTTTTAATCAAACACAGCTTATATGGATGTATAGTTGCAAGAAATGTTGTGAAAAGACACGTCATTAAGGACTGTTAGTCTGAGATCACTGTGCACCTAAACAGGTCATCACCACGTGCTGTTGTGCGCAACATCCAAGGAGACTTCTTGCATCTAAACTGAACAATTCTACGAAAATACTCGTAAAGCAAAGCTTTTCTGTTTCACCTGGAGGGAAAAAAGCATTCTTCATTTAAAAACAAGAAGGAGACAAATTGTAAATGGGATGTAAATTGAATTGAAAGCTAAATATATCAAACAAACAAGAAATCAAAAAAACTCTTTTGGCAAGCAAAACAAAGAATCCTCCTCATCCAAATATTGCACTTTCCTCACATGATTAATTCCGACTCCAAATGTATCAGATAAAAGATAAAGCTGAATCCCAACATTGTTCGGAGTCCCAAACCACTGTAAGCTGGAAGACAAATGTCAGACGGGAGTGCACGCGATCATTTCTTTGAAGTGAGCGAATCAGAAAGCGAAGCTTTCTGCACTCCTCTCCAGCAGTCTCTCAGCCAGCCTTTTTTTTTTTCTCTCCAAGACGCTGAAAAGCCATCACCTCACCTATCAGGGCGATGGTTCCTCCAGGAGCTTCCTGTCAGCTTGTGGAATAAATGTAACACTTTTGGCAATTTCATCTTCCCCAACTGCTCTTGGGTGTTCTTCTGTAGCAGCGAGGCCGGGGCGCACGTCTTGAGAACACAGGTCTCCTAATTGTCGGCGATGTCGGAAGGCTTCTGGGAAATTTCACCACTAATCACCGGGCGGCGAGCGGCGACATGCGACTTCTCCAGCACGCGCCGGCTGGAAGTCATCGAGTCGCCCCACCCCTCCCTTTCTCATTTCGCGTGTTTGGGTTCCACTCGTGTGGTGAATCAAGGCCTGACGACAGTCATTGTCACAGTCGAGAGACACACAAACGCAGCTTGGTGCTGCGTCGCGTTTAGCACCCCAATTATTGTCAGGATTTATCATTTGCGCCGACGATTTTTTATAGTCATGGAAGAAATTAATCGCAAATCCACGAGCGGTCGCATGTTAACATAGTTACTGAAGACAGCTAGTAACTTTTTATGGCCCGGTCCATTTGGTGTTCCTTCTCAACGTGGCGCTCTCGTGTGTTTTACAAGCGGCGCTCGCGATGTGCCTCGATCCCATAGCAACGATGGAGGGATTAATGGCGGTCTCTGGTGAACAGCTGCTATTAGTTTAAGTGGGACCCTGGTGAGGGCCAGAGGCAGCCAGTCGCCGAGGCCAGACTGCTCCCCACAACCAGCTCTGTCTCCCTAAACATCTGAAGGTATGCAATTATAACTTGCTGGCCTGGAAGTCACATTGATCTTTGAGCTAGAACTTCGTAGAGCTCTGGTCAGCCCTTTTTTCTTTAAAGCTTCATGAAGTTTCACCTTAATTTTACCTTCGTTTGAAAAAAAAAAAGAAAACAAGAAAATGAAGTTAAAACTTCTTTTTTCAAAGTATATTAATCGGTGAAGAAATGCACATTAAAACTGCGGAGAGCCGTAGGCCCCTTTTGTTCTATTTAGCAGTAGGAAATGATAAGTTGATAGTAATCTAGCACAAGGTTAATGCCCGATGAATGTTTCCCCGGAACGCCGCGTGCTAGCTCTATGTTGAACGCGCAGTGATGAAATTGATATTGACGCTCTCGTCTCGTCCCGGCAAGACGGCCAACAAACAGAGTTCCTTGCGTTCAGCAGAGCACGGGGACGATGTCCTCTGAGCATCGACGCCCGGGAACAAAAAGAAGAAAAAAAACGCAGCCCGTTGCCTGTTGCAGGTCTCCTTGCGACCGAATCCCACGTTTCGTTAAATAATTAAAAGTCTCATTCATTTTCCCCGTCTGCAGTTATCTAATTGACCGAATTAGCGAGATAAAAATAATGGCAACAAAAGTAATTAAAATCTTTCCTCTCTGCTCGCCCCTTCCCAACATTGGGGGAAGGGGGGGGGGATTTTTCTCACCTCTCTGCTGAGGTGCCGTCTTGCCAGCCAGGCTCCCCGCTCCGAGCGAAGCCGGATGAGAGTAATCTGAACACCATCCCGAGCTGTTGCCCCGCAGCTTAAACCCCCGTCTAGAATCCAATGCATTTAACAACACCATTTCCTTTTATCGTTTTCCTTTAATGCCCATGATTTTACATCCACCTCAGCATTTTCGCCCCCGCCAAAAAAGTTCAAATATACGGTTATCTGACCGAGGTTTAGACAAATTAGCATCTAAATACAATATGTGCCGGCGATGTTGGCGAAATGAGAGGGATTTAGCAGCAACGGAGGCGATTCGGAACCTCAACCAGACTGCTGACTTCAGTTGTCCATACGTCCATTAGCTGGCTGTAATTATTTGATAGCAGAGGGGAAGGCTACAACGCCCCAACCCCCAACACCACCACCATGCTGTTTTCCTCCAGCAGCGCGACTTAGCTTGCGCTACGCCCCCTCGGAAGTTAAATCAGTAAACCTTCCCCTCCTCTCCCCGCCGTCTCGGCTCCCCACCGCAGCCAAATATGATTCTGATGCCACAGTTTCATGTCCCGCTAATTCCCCTCTCATCAGGATTTAAAATATTCTTCAAATATTTTCTAGTCCAGTTGCATATCTGCAGAGCGTTGCCCCACATAGCAGCAGCGCTTTGAAAACGCGTAGTGGGAACGCGAACACACGGGGGACGAGCGGAGCCAAGGTTCTCCGTGTGTTTGCATTGCAAACAAGCCGAGCCATGTGTCTGTGGGGGTGGGGGGTGGGGGGGGGATGAATGCCATTTGTTGAGACTAATTAATAAAGAACATGCAGATGTGCAATTGGGGGGGATTTGTTTTTTGGGTAGCTCGCTCTGTTACACGCTCTCCTTGCTTAATCAACCGAATAATGGCCAGAATCAATTGAAGGACTCTGGAAGTGAGACGAAAGGACGGGTAGGGAAAAGGCGACGGGGAGGAAGCGGAGGACCGTCACGTCAGCCACGACGCCCGAAGACTCGCGGCCGCTCCAAACTTTGACTTCCACCCGTTTTTGGCGGAACGCTCGCAAACCTTTTGATGGAGCTAATTCAGACACTTACAGATGTGCTAGCAGCGAGGCGCGACTCGGCGGCTGTTTGAAGTGCACATCTGCCTTCATTAGATGGCGCGGAAAAAATCTGCATGAATCTGCTGGAGTGAATAGCTTATGATCAATATGTTAAACCTCAGGTTGTCAGTCAGTCTGTTCCCCCCCCCCCCACAAAGTATTCCACTCCGTCAGCCGCGTGACAGCGCGCCCATATTGCCGAGGCTATAAGCCACGAGCGGATGGCCCACAAAACAGCTCTGCCATCCTTCAGAGGCATTCCGACGCTCCTGCAGTTTTTTGAGGCTGGTCCTGCTGGAGAACAGCTGTCTACGGTGACCCAGAGAGATTGGAAATTGAGCTTTAAGAAAGGGGGAGAAAAACAATTTATGCTGGCACTATCTGCAGGAAACAGAGAAGTTGGAAGATTGTTCCAAAAACACCATCTGGTCTTCCACTTTGAACTAACCCATCAAAAGCTGTCGGCCAGCTACACACCACCCTCCCCAATTCATCCTGTTGTTTTCACACAAGCTCTGATCAGTCTTACTATTCCCCATTTTTCCCCTCCCTCTCTCTCTCTCTCTCTTTCTCTCTCTCTCTCTCTCTCTCCATCTTTCCCTCACATATCTCCCCCCCTCACTACAACTCTCCTGGCGAATGTGAGGAATTAACCGTCTTGCATATTGATGGACCGTCGCACGAGGCCTCACGTGTCCCCCGTCTGGCAACTCATGCATTTATACATCAAAGTGGCAAGCGGGCTTCTGTCCTAAGTGGACGCCTGTCTCGTCGGAAGTGTCAAAGGTTAGAGAGAGATCGCGGCCCCCCCCCGCTCACACCCAGGGCCACCGCTGACGGGCTCGCGACAGCTGCTGCTCCCGCGGCTGTGCGAGCCCGTGGCTCCGGGAGACGGAGCTACCCAACAAATCGCTCATCTGGCTCACGGATGGAAAGTCATGATGACATTACGTCCTGCTGAGAGGGACCGGGGGCTTTATTTTATTTTTTTTTAAAGCATTTGAAAAGAACCTTAATTTGTGGCCGGATTGACAGTAATGAGCATTAGAGCCTTTAGAAGTCTGCTGGCAGGGAGAAAAAATGATTGGCATGATTAAAAAGTACAGTATAGCAACACTTTAAGGGGAAAATAGCTTGTGAATTAGCATCTACATTACGGTGCCTATTAGCGCAGACACCACCTTCAGATGTGCCTCGCTTCCCTTTCATGTCTGCCTCTCACTTTTCTCCTGCAGATTCTGGCTGGATTTTATTCCCACCTCCTCCGCGGCCACATCTGTCTTTTTGCCCGAAGCTTCCCCCTGCCCACAGTTTTGTCCACTCAATTAACCACTCACAATGCTAGAAACACCTACCGGGCAGGTAGCACAAGTTGTACACTTTTTTTTATGATGATGCACACCCAATGTGCCCTTTCATATGCATATAAGCGCTCTTTAACGACGTGCCCACACGCTCGAACAGCAACACGCGTAATTGGTTATTGGGTACCCAGGGAGAGTCGCCGGTTCGACCGTGGAGCCACAGTGTTGTTTTTCTTGTTTTCTTTACCGGCCTGGGGAGTACTGGCACAGGTGGAGCTCGTGGATTTCGAGGTGGTATCGCGGTTGGTGGGGAAGGGGGGGAGTTGGCAGGGGAGGGAGGGGGGCTCAACTGTCCTGAAGGGAAATAGCTGTGCTGATGGGGACCATGGTGTGTGAGGAGGGAGGACTGTGGCACCTGGACCACCCCCTCTCTGGGGTTTAGTGGCAGCTGAGCCAGCCTAGAGCATCTGCACAGCCACAGGGTAAAAAACTGTTTTCCTACACTTCATGCCCACACACACTCATACACACACGCATTTGTGCAAACACTCACACACACACTCACACACACACACACACACACACACACACACACACACACACACACTGCTCACACAGAATTCCTCTCCGTAAGTGCACACAGATTGGCTTCATTACAATTGTGTTTGTGTGCTTCTTTAATTCTGTGTGGATTTCTGTGCCCACCACACTGCTCTTCATCTGCATCCAAACACAGTTCCTGGTTAGAACATTACTCCTACTGAACACAGAGTTAGATATACCTTTGAAACAGATGGCTTCACCGGCATCCAGCTCCCAACTCCCCCACCCCCCTCCCTCCTCCCTCCCCAGTTTACTGCTCACGACGCCTTACAAGTACGCCGGTGGTTACTAGAATAAGAAAAAGTTGCTTCTGTGAAACACATTGGACCCATTTTTTAATATTGCTCCTGCTGCTGCTGTTTACCAAACGGAAGAAGTAGTTCAACGCGCAGGCTGCTGCATAAGCTCAGGATGGGGTTTGAAGACGGCCCATGTGGGAGTGGGTTGCACGCCACCTGTCTGTCTGCACGCGTGCGTGCGTGCGTGCGTGCGTGCGTGCTTCTCTGTGACTTTAGTGAACTGTTGACCTGTGAGGGGCCAGGTTTCGGTTGGCCAGTGTCCCCAGTGGTTTTGTTTACCCCTCATGTCTCTTGACAGCTCATGTTAAGACCACGAATAACAGCATAAGCTGTGATGTCAGCGCTAAATGAGATTAAACGAACCTTCCCATCATTTCTGATTTACATCACTCCGCACTTTTCTGGGCCTAATATCCGACTCGGAGTGGCGCGACGCTCTCTGCCTCTCTCCGTTCACGAGGAGTGGAAAAACACAAATCGTGAACAAAACGTATCCAGCACCTTTAGAGGAACACCTACTTGAGATTCATTATTTCCGAGTCGAGCGAGGTAAATAGCTGTTTCACATGGGACGGGATTGATATGGAAATGAAGCGGGATCTTCAAAAAGAACCCCACCTTTGTCAATTAGGATGAATTAAGTTGTTTATTTAATTTGCATAATCCGCACGTTTGTAATTGTAACAACTGCTTTAATTGTATTGTATCACTAAGGTTGTGCATTGTTTTAATTGCCGTGGATTGCACTATGGACTATTCACTGTTTGCAAATTGGCATTTACTGAAACTCATTATCAAGTCAGGCTTTCCTTTGATTTGCTCCTTATACCGTCGGTAATGAATATATGAGCTTATAAATAGCTCACTGTCCCCCCACACCTGTATAAAACACCACGGTGTTATTTAAAAACCTGGGCCCAGACCCCCGGTGGGCGGCAGAAATATTAAAACAGGCCTTTGAATTATTCAGGAATAATTGCCTATTATTTGGGAGAAAATGCTCCCACAAACTGTGCTAAGTTGTCACAACCCTCCTGAGCGGCACCACAACACGCTGTGTGATCATCAGAGGGGGAAAGACTTTCACCTGGTGGTTTTAAGTAGGGCGTATTTACCTGCAGTGTGTGTAGAAAAGCCTGCCAAATGTGTTTGTGGGTCACAAAGCAAAAATAAAAATACATTTGGCGAATGACGGTCCCTTGAATAGATATTTTAATTTGCACACAAGCCCTTTTTTTCCCTCCGCAGTTAAATGTTTTTTCCTATTTGGATGTATTTGTTGTTGTTTTTTTTGAAAAGTAAATAAAAAAAGCTCATCTGCTGTGTCTTGAGCTCGCTTTTTTTTTTCTTTTTCTACAGCATGCGCGAGGTCGCCGAGAAGCCTGTGAGTGATGGTCTCTGGTATCGCTCTGTTTCCACAGATCTCCCGCTTGTCAATCTCTCGGTGGAGCCGCAGCCAGCCCTCGAGGGCAACCTTGTGAAGTTCCACTGCTCCGCAAAGGCCAACCCTCCCGTCACGCTGTACAGGTGAGAGCATCAGAAAAAGAAGCGCACGCATGGAAGTCTGGGACGCGCCGAGCATGAAGGACTGTTCATTGTGTAGGAGAAAGGACAGAAAAAAGAGGGTCATAATTATCTCAAAATGAGGTCCTCTCTGATCGATGGAGCCAGTGGAAAATGCATTTTCACATTGAGTCGAATTTAACACTTCATTATTGATAGCATTAATTATTATCAGACACCCTCTTATGATGCCATGACACCATTACATCTGCCCACACTTTCTCCTCTTTTCAAAGGAGGAGAGTCTGAATTTTCTCTGCTGGCTGAAAAGTGTTATGACTACACAACTTACAGAGCGGTGGTGGTGGTGGTGGTGGTGGCGGCGGCGGCGGCGGTGGTGATGGTGGAGGTTTTTTTTTTCTGCGTCGTCTCCCTCGAACTTTAGATGTCCATCAGTGTGCAATGAGGAAAACTGGAAAAACATGACATACCGTGAAGATGTCAAGATCCTGCTGGAGATGCAGATCTGCTGTGTGAAGTTTAGTGTAAATGTATTATTCTGTTGCTCGCCTCTGATTTATGATTTACTTCAAAGAGAATCGAATCCGTTTTGAGGTAACACTTTGACTTAACACCTGCAAGACGAGGTCAGTTTACGCAATCGAGCAAGTAAAAGGTTCAGGACATTTTTTTAATAGAGGGTGCTGTACGCACTTCATTCTGAAGAGATTTATATATATATATATTATATATATTTATATATTTATTTTTTTAACCATTATGAACCCAGACAGGATGAATAGGACGATCAAGGCTGGTCACTTTCTTTCTTTGGCCCCTTTTATCCTGCCAGCTTGTTTGGGGCTGCTGCCATCTGTAAACATGGCATTGAGGTGGGTTCGAGAGGGGGCACTCCACCATCGTTCAATTCCTTGGTTAGTGCAGTGTTACCCCCCCCCCCCCCCAAAAAAAAAAAGAGTTCCAATGAAAGAGGGCTTTTATTTGGCAGCATTATGGCGCTGTTGTGGTTGCTCTGTGTAAAAGGGACACTTGCTCGCTCGCACTCACTCTCTCATCTTCTGTAGTGCTTATTCCATTTAAGAGTTGCATTGGGGTGAGGCGGGGGGTGCTGGAGACCATCCCAGCTGTCCCTGAATGAAGGCAGGGGACACGTGGGAACAGGTCCTCATGCATCAAAGGGCAAACACACAGACAGCCACGCACACGCCTGTGGACAACAGCCAGTCGCCTTGACCTTGTGCGTGTGAGTTTTTTGGACCGTGGAAGGAAACACGCACACGCACGGCAAGAATACACACACTCAGCAAGTAACTCACCTAGATTCAAACTCAGGACCTTGACCTTGACCGAACTGACCATCACACTTGTTTTCCTTGCCTGAATTACAATTGAGTCGATAAAGCCACAATAAGAGATTCCATCAAACGCCCCCCCCGCCCCCCAGCAGGTGTGTGGCTGAGGCTCCTCTGGCGAAGGACCTGGAGCCCTGTGGCTGCAGGTGGCGTTGGGGAGGTGGCGGCTGGAGTTGCCCGAGGGCCGAGTGGAGCAGCTCCATTTCTGAGCGAGATACAGGCTGACTCGTTATGAGGCTGCTGTCAAACTCCTGGCGGATTGCTGTTCCACTTGGTATTCTCCGTATTGCCCCGTTTCAGTTCTGGAACTCGTGTCCCAAAAAAACGCGGAATTTGGATTAGCGGCCGTACCTGCTTGGTGTTTCCGACTGATAAAAAAATACCAAGCTTTATATCTGAACCGGTGATTATAAAGAGAGGTTGTAAAAATAGAATGATTTGGCACAAAAAACCGAGACCGAGCGAGAAACTTCTCCGAGTGCGAGTGCATAGCTATTGATCGGTGCGCTCTGCAATCGAGCAATCAACCAACCAATATTTATTTACACAGCAGCCTTCAGACAATAAAACTCAAAGTGCTCCACAAATTCTGATCAAACATTGTTGAGAAAAAGACGTTTATTCCAGTCATTCGCAGCCTGAGAAAGACACTCGCACACATCTGCACGGACACTTACCCCAAATCAACGGCTCGGTCTCAGTGTTGCTTTCCAGCGCAGAACTTAAAGAGTTGGCAGATTGAGGAAGTGATGAGAAAATCACAGCGACACTCAGACACATGTCAGTGGGCCGGGCACACAATGGACTGACCGCCTCTGAGAAAAGCCTCCGCAGTGACTTGGAGATCACTCTTGATAGCACAAGAGGGGCCACTGCTGTTTGTTTGCTATTCTGTGGGTGTCCTGTTAGTTTTGAGGCCACGTCCCTTCTTTTTTTTTTCAGTGTGGCTCCTATTTGAAGGTTGCTCACAAAAAAATCCTTTGAATTCAAGATCCAACAACAAAAACGTATCTGAAATGCCAAGCTTTTGAACAAATAGGTCACTTTTACATTTTTTTCACACTTTGCCCTCTGTAAATTGCATATGTGCACTTTATCACCTCATGCTTTTAGCCTGCTAAAGGAAGCTTTTACAGACAAGTATCCGGTGATTCTCCTGTCTCAGTGTGATACTGTAATTTAAAAGAATCTCTTTTGGTGCTTATATTTCACAATATGTTTGGATGTTCCTGAATGCCTCACGCTGACAATTGCTTCCTGAAGCACCTTTCTCCCCAGTGACGGAACAAGCTTGGTATGTAAAACCCAAAAAACAGTGAATTCTCTTTCTCACGAATCCAAGACTTACAGCTTATCCGCAAAATACAGAATCAATCCTTAGCAGAAGTACATGACCAGTTTACTGTTGTTTTTAGAGAGTTACAAACTGCATCTGCCTTTCAGCGCATTCTCACTTGCTCATATGTGGATCAATTCCCCTATTTATTCTTTCTTACATCTCTGAATATGTCGGAACAGGAAAATGGACATTAATTGTTCTCATAAGGACTTGCGTGGCCCTTCAGAAGTGCAATACCGAGGTGATTTGTCCAGAGATGGTTTTCTGTGTGGGAGGGTTTTTTTTCTTTTTTTTTTTTTTTTAAAAACCAAGCGAAAAATAAATGGAGTGAAATCGATAGCTAAGGGAATTGGCTGCCTCTGAATCTTGTAATGGTACTGGGAAATGAAATGGATGTACAACACACTCACAGGTGGCAAAACAGAGATGTTGCCTTTTTGATGGATCCTGCCCTTTCGGAAAAAAAAGAGAGAGAGAGAGAAAAAGAGGGGGAGGAAGGGCAGCGATATTGTGGAAAACAAGGTTTGTATTTGATTGTGTAGGTGCACAGCAGAGACAGAACGTCTATTTCACCTGCGAAGGGATTTCACCTCTATTGTTATGAGACTGGATCAATGCTCGAATCAGACTTCTCCCCGGGGTGTCAAGCGCCAAAGATTCAATGGCAGCTGAGACGACTTTCTTTCTTTCTCTCTTTCTTTCTTTCTTTCTCTCTCTCTTTCTTTCTTTCTTTAATTTTTTTCCCTTCAGTTTGACAAACTATAAAATGAAAAAAAAAGGTTGCACGTCGAGGCTTTTAAAGAGTCTAAAAACCGCCTCTTCCCCCAACACACACACACTCTGATTTATTTTTTCCCTTCTCGGGCTCGGCTCCGTCGCCGTCTCTGCCGCCTGGCTCCGTGTTATTGACACAATCCGTCGTAGGATTAAAATAATACAGCCAGACTAATAACTTTTGATACTTCAAGGTTGTGCTCTTCACTAGTTCTGCAGTTTCCCCAGCCTGCCGGCGAGATTTATCTGCGATTTACACAAGCACTCCGGGACTCGCATGCACTGGTGGTGTTCGGGGCACGGCGGCGCGGGGTGTTTTTTTTTTTTTTTTTTCGGGCCCCGTAAGGCTTTCCTGAGAGGCTCCTGACTGGGGTGAGGAAGGGGGGGGGGTGGCGTGGGGGGGGCCCCCACAAATTTCCCCCTCTGGAGAGCAATATCACAGAGGAGAGCAGGAAGCTGGTCAAGCAGTGTGGGGCTATTATTCAGCGCTAATACACTCTGTCTACCCCGAGATCAGATACAGCACAAGGACGGAGGAGTTCCGAGACGGATGGCCTCTTTCCCACTCCCGAGAGAGCCATCCATTCCCAATGTGCACCGCGCCACTTTGCCATCCTCAATTCAGTGGACACTCGAGACACAGACCCGAGATAGCAGAAGGGGGGGTGGCGGGGTGGCTACCCGTCAGAGGGATGGTACCTTCTGCTGCCTATAGCCTCCTGTGATTACCACGCTGGTTCAGTAAATTTCAGTTAAAACGTGAAAATTGGAAGAAGATGTATTTCTACAGATTCCCGAACTTTTGCCAGATCACAACTCCACTGTGTGTGTGTGTGTGTGTGTGGGGGGGGGGGGGGGGGGGGGG
>JAUESF010000016.1:8375930-8391521 GCA_032274765.1 Malacoctenus tetranemus | reverse complement strand
CCCCCCCCCCCCCCACGACGCACCCCGGGAGAGGAACAAACATGAGTGGGCTGGAGCATCTTCATTACCGTTCGGAATGGCGGGGAGGGGGATAGCTGGCAAACATCACAATCACTCAGCCACCATCTGATGAAGACACAGAGGGGGCTTTCCTCGGATCTAAACAAGGAGCCACCAGAGGGAGAGGAGAAGGAATAACAAACAAAGCCAATCAAGTCCCTCATCTGCACATACCACCGCGCGCGCGGCAACAACAGAGCCGCTTCCTCTGCATGGCACAACAACAGAAACACAAAAAAACGTCAACACGTCCCAGTCCTGCCTGCGCTCGTACTCTCAGTCCTGTTGTTGTTGTTGTTGCTGCTGCTGGATTGTTTGCCTGCGACTGGGACGTCAACCACCACACCTGCCTCCCCTAGTTAATTCCTGGATTCTCACTCGGGCGCCACGTCTCCGGACCGTCGCTCCACCAAACCATCGTGCCTGATTTTTCAAGTAACTGCAGTCAGCTGTGTGATGGAGAACGATGCCTTACAAGTTGTTACCCTTCATAAGAATAGCTGCCGTAACAGTGTAGGCGTCAAACATGAGAAATAATCAGTTTAAGGGTGTGACTGCAAACATGGAGAATGCGGTGCCTAATTCCCGTATAAATAGGAGGGGGGGGGGGGTAAAAGAAGCTTGAAAAGTTATGAATCAACACTAAAGTGTTCTCACTCACAGCCAAAAGATAATCAAAACATTATGTCAGGGCTTAAGGTTGATGTTTGTTTCATTTTTGTTGTTGGAGTGGAAAGGTGTGCACATACATCGAGATATACCGCGCGTTTAACTACCTTCCATTTCCGGGGAGATCATAAAATAATCTCCGTAATTTATGTGGATGTCCGCATAACTGCATGCTATTACCCGACCTGTATATTTATTTGGTATTCCACCGAGAGTAGTCATCACTTCCAATATGCATGGAGAGCAGAATGGGAGCGCTCTGTGCTGTGCTTAACCATGCTGATAATAACTGTAGGGCCTGATTTACTATGAGTCTCGATGCTGATGGCACAGATACCTGCCTAATTTAATTGTTACTGCTTTATTGCCTTAATCACATTCGGCAAATACAAACTCTCTCTCTCTCTCTCTCTCTCTCTCCCTCCCTCTCCCCTCTACCGGCCTGCATTCATCCCCCTGCTTCCTGCTTCCAGGCCTTTTTATCCGTGGAACAGTGTTCGCTCGCGTGCCTGCAAACCCACATGAATCCATCCACCACTTACGTACGCGCACGAACGAGGAGGCGGGGGGGGGTGGGGGTGGGGGGGATGCTCAAGCATATGGGACTCACGCCGATTCCTGAATAGGATACAGCAGCGTGAAGAAGTGACTCAGCTACGGAAGGAGCACCGCGCTGGCCCTCGCTGACCTCCCAGAGGGAGTACAGGTGTTTGTGTTACCCCGGGCCGGCTATGTTTAGACACCAGTCTTGGACAAGGCCCAGCACACCGGCAGCTCCCGTCGTGCTCCCTGTGGACAGCGGCGCTCTGTCTCCGCTCCCTCCAACGCTGTCAGGGGGCTCCCGTACCTGGCAGTCGCAGGCTCCACTCGCAGGGGGGGGGGGGGGGCGGGGGGGGGGGGCCCGGGGCTCCCCCCCCCCCCCCCACAACCCACCCAACCCCCAGTTAGGATTCCAACAGTGTCGGCAGGTAAAAGGTGGCTGGCAACCGTACAACACAGACATGTGGAGAACAACATGGAAACTTTTGGGCCTATCTGGACAAACAATCAAGTGTCCTTGAAGCACTTCCCTAATAAGCCCCGGCGATGGATCCAAATGCGACCGATCACAGAGAATAAGATGCCAATTTTGCTTTTACCGTTTTGTCAAATTTACACGACTTGCAGAAAGTTTTTCCTCTCGGCGGTAAAATTAATTTCAAACAATTTGGAGATTTGCCCCTAAATTCCTTGCCAAAGTTTTTCTTTTTTTTTCACAACCTTTTGCAAGAGAGGCCTCAGGAGCTCTGTGGGGTTTTGGAAGACGGCAGCACGCACCTTGGTAGCAAAGGGAACAGCAGACCCCCGAAATGTCAGAGATTTGACTAAGTCAGCCTCCACCTGTCCCTTCTTAACCAGGTTAGGAAATTATTTTGCACCAACTCGGAAAGTTTTTCACTCTTAACGCGTGATAACCGCAGGTGTTTGTTCCCTTCACGAAATAGCCAATCACATTCTTCAACTCGATCAGATTCCAGATTCCGCCCAAGCGAAGATAAAAAAAAAACTTGAGGGCCAACTTCAGCCACCCGATTCTTTCCCTTGAGAAGGCCTGTAACTGAATTATCTACTTAAATACTGTCAATAACCTCCCACAGCGCACTCTCCGTACCCTCAGGGGGCCCCCAAGCGGGCCCCAGGCCACACTTCAGGAGTCACTGTAAAAGAGTCTTGAATCACGCCAGTCAAGCTTCAGACCGTCTCTGTTTACTGATCCCGTGGTGTGACAGGCAGCCCCGCTGACTGGGACTCAGAATCCCCCCTCTCTCTTGTTTTTCTTTTCTTTTTAAGCCCCCGTTCGGAGAAGGATCTTTGAAAGCCATCGCCAATCTGCTCCCTTTCATCCTCATCACTCTGATCGTCCCCGTTGTCATCAGTGTCGTCATCGGCGCCGCCCGTCCCAGTCATCACAGTTATTGTCTTTGTCATGATTACCGCCACTGTTGCAATTGTTAACTTATTCATCGTCATCACCATCATCCGCCATCAAAGTGGTATAAATAGCAGCTGAACGTGGGTAATGAGATGCGCGCCGAGGGACAAAGAGCTACGAACGCCACCGTCATTAACATAATGACTCTTGCATTCTTCTGTCCTCCCGATGTGGATCTGTTTTCCCCGCGCGTTCATTCTAAGGATAGTCTCCGACTCGCGTCTGACGCTGAATACCGACAGTACTCTTCGGCGTACGGGGACGACTGCGGTTCGCTCAGGCATCGGGACAGACGGGCCGAAAGCACCCGTCGTCTGCCCTAATTTCAATGTTTTTGGAGGCACAGGTGTTGCAGAGCTCTCAGCTGTATCCTTGTCAGACGGGAAAAAAAACAAAAAAGCACCTCCGAGAAGATCTACTGCTTAAAAAAAAAAGTAGCAAGCGAAGGAAAAGGAGGAGAAAAGAAAAAAAAAATCCCATGAAGCCCAATTAGAATTCTGCTTCACTTCACTTACTGATTGAATGAGGTAATCTGTTCTCATTTAAATGATAGCATTTCAGTCAAGCATGGGGCCAGCTTAGTCATGGAAAACAAATGAGTTCCCCGTCCCGTGAAAACTCTTCTCGGCGCTGGCAGGAATGTAAAATGGAGACAGGAGCCCGGCGCCTGGTGTCATTGTTTCCCGTCCGTGCAGCCACAGATCTATCGTGGAAGAGGTGGGGGTGGTGGTGGTGGGGGGGGGGGTGCGTGATGCATCACGTGTCCTGCGGCGGCGTCTAAATTCACCAAAGAGACCCAACACATCTGCAGACACCCGGGCTTCATCTGTTGTTTTTTTTTTTTATAAATGGCCCCTGTCTGTTGCAGCAGCGGCGAGCCGTCCGCACCACGCGGAGCGAACGCCTCACCTAAAACTCGTTCGGGGGAGCGTCTGCGCGGCTGTCACGCCGGCTATCCTTCATCGGCGCCAACAGATGTTTTTTCGATGTGATCCCGTGTCAATTTATTACCGTCAGCTGTTGTGTTTAATACAGAGCGTGTCAAACAATGTCTTCAAAGGTGCGGGAGCCTCCCATTTGTCATCCTGTGATTTGTTTTCCTTAGCTGGCACTCGGTTGCTGCACTCTCTGTCTGGCGTAATGAGGAACGTGCTGTCTGCTCGGAGTTGCCAGGGAGCTTGTCACAGCATGGAGGGTTGCCACGAAAAATATGCTGAAGCCAGCACGGAGAACCTGCCCCGGAATAATGATTTATTCACACAAAAAGAACAGTATTGACGTAAGGAGGTGTGAAAACCCCGTCCTCATGCCATTTCTCCTTCTCCTCCCCCCGCCCCTCCCCTCCACCACATCTCTCCCCTCGCTCATCCCTCACACCAGGTGGGCCAAAGGAGGCAGCATCATCAAGGAGGTCTCCGGGGACACGTACGAGGTGATCGTGGACCACTCCTTCTTCACGGAGCCGGTGTCGTGCGAGGTCACCAACCCGCTCGGCAGCACCAACATCAGCCGCAACGTGGACGTCTACTGTGAGTTGCTGCCCCGTCCTCTCGCCGCTCTATGATGGCAACAGTGCTTTTAGTCTGCCACATTCTAATAGACTCGAGCCCAAGACCACCGCGGTCAGTCCCGAACGATCACCAGTGCTCGGTGACGCCTACGATTGGGGTCTTTTCTGCCCAGAGATGATTTTTGTGAACTTTGTTTTTCTATTTTCATATCTTATTTTCATCGTTATAGACGTTTTCGTTTATTTATTTCAATTCCGAGTTTCATTATCCTTTTTCACCTTCGCCAAGGACACCATGTGATCGCCCCATTTATCGGTTGATTAATTGCTCGATTTGTCTGGCTGTGAGCAGAATAACTCACAAACTTCTCAACAGATTTGGATGGGATTCGGGCGACGAAAAACCATCATTTCTGTTGTGTCACGAAACAATTAACTCAGCAGTGTGCCGACAGGAGGCTGTTTCTGTTCATTTATTCCCACACTACATAAATGACCCGGCGTTGCCTGCATGTCTGCAGTCGGCCCCCGGATGGCTGCGGAGCCTCAGTCCCTGCAAGTGGACCTGGGATCCGACGCCGTGTTCAACTGCGCCTGGACAGGAAACCCCTCCCTCACCATCGTGTGGATGAAAAGAGGCTCCGGAGTGGTGAGTTCACACCGGATTGAAGCGTTGCAGGCGGCAGTCGTTGACATTTTTAAGTCGGCTTTCCAATCATTCCGAAACTCAAATGGTGCGAACACGACATCTGGGGTCGTCGCTCTATAGCTGTGCAGTTCGGAGCGGTCCGTGTTGCGGCCTCCCGGTGACCCGCTCTCACACGAGATCACTTGACTCGATCCGCAAACTCGGGCTCATTCCACCTTCCGTTTTGTCATCATCAAAGGCCAGAGCCTCGCTCCACTGAGCTCAGACCCTAAATTGGATTTTAATAATTGAGAAGAGGTGCCCTTTAAGGTATTAATAGATATGTGCGCCGCCTGTTCCCCCCCGGCACTGGCGCGTCGCCATCACAAATGCAAAGGTTGCTTTCGCAGCCGGCGAAGTTTGATGATCTCCGACTTCTCCGCCTGCAGGTCCTTAGCAACGAGAACCTCCTGACGCTCAAATCGGTGAGACAAGAGGACGCCGGGAAGTACGTGTGCCGCGCCGTGGTCCCGCGCGTCGGCGCCGGCGAGAAGGAGGTTTCTCTCACTGTCAACGGTAAGCCTCGTCACTGACCACACACCAACACACCCCCATGCTTCTTCCCCCTAAGTTGGTGAATCCATAAACGTACGAATGTGAATCTTCAAGTCTGGGGGGGGCAACAGGAAGGAGCGATTTGCTGCGTTATTGCATAAACCCTCTGCACCACTATCTTCCTCCCTCTCTCTCTCTCTCTCTCTCTCTCTCCCCAGTCGTCGATTTTAATGTAATAAATCAGTTCTCACAAGATCTGGTTAATTCAACGAGGCAGGCGTCATAACAAAACACGAGAACGCGGCACAAAGGCACGCCATGTAAATTCGCATCCTGACAAATGTAATGAGATAAGAACACAAGTGTTCCACTGGCTGTCATCGGTGTGAAAGAAGAAGCCTTCAGACATGAAAAGGAAAAGAAATGTAGATGTAGTCTTTTCAAGATATGGTCGCACGGTTCCTAAACAGGTGAAATGTACTTAAATGCTAATTATATTCCGCGTGAGTCACAGGGAAGCTGGCTTTTCTCAGGAACTGACTGACTAATGAATACCAGCCTTGGTGGGAGACCTGGCAACTCTCAAACAAATGACTTCATTATCAGTGCTTGATATTCATGAAGCATGCTTCGGTGTGGCAGAGGGGTTCTTAGTGGAGTTGTGGGATTTGCGTTGCGTTTTTTTTTTTTTTTTCCTCGTGTCCATCTGAAGAAGAAAAAAAAAAGCCTGTTCTAGATTGGAAAAGGGGGAACAAAAAACAAACAAACAAGAAGAGCATGAAAGACGCTCCACAATCCTGCTGAGATGATCCCGAGTTAATGCTGCCAGTGGATCACCGCACATTCCGAAAAGCTAACAAAAGAGTTTGCCTGTAAGCAACGCTGGTGCTCGTCGGAGGATGAAGACACATCAAGTGGCAAACAGTGTGTTTAAAGATTTCTCTTTCAAAATCCAGACGCTGGCTTTGCATATCACAGAGAATGGGATACCAGAACTCCCCCCCCCTCACCCACCCCCCCGCCCCCTTAGCACAAGATCAGAACCGCGACTCTCGACGAACTGCGACGAGCCCCGCTCGCGCTCAGCCAGGGATCCAGTGGAACTCGAGGCAGGGGAGGCAAATTCATGACTAATTCCATTGTCTCTCCGTCCTTTTGACATAAAACCTACACTGGCATCGCTTCCGTGCGAAACCCAACACGTTCTATTCAATCCAGCGGTTTATTTTGATGCATCTCTTTGTTCGGTCGTGTAGCTGTGGAAAATCTCTTGTTTGCGGGTGTGTTGTGTTTTTTTTTTTATAAATGGTGTGACAAGAGAAGAAAGATGGATTGTTTTAATAAAGATTACGGCGCAACGCAAAAAGCGGCCAGTGAAGCAGGCAGGGAAACGCGCACGGAGCGCCTCGTTTGTTTCCTCTCTGCAGATGAGCAGACTTCGCAGCGTCGATCTTCCCCTGGATTTTCCTTCGCCTCCTATCTTGCGCCTCCTTGCCTGAATTGTTGTTTGACATTCAAAGCCTCCTCCTCCTTCTCTTCCTTCCTTTCTTCCATCCCTCTGAATAATTGAAATTCACCCCATTTTCCCCGAACGACACGAGGAATCCCGAGTCATTTTCTCACGCGGACCTTGAGGCGAATCAGGTTGTCAAACTTGGGGAGGCGCTAAACAGCGTGATTGAAGCACGCGAGGCGGGTCCATTGATTTGTCCCGTGTCGAGGCCTCCTCTCCTCCCATCAGCCCGGAAGCTCCCAAAACGCCACCGACGTGTCAGCCGAACTCACCCGATCCACGTGGGCAACTTTTTCTCTTTTGCGGGCGACGACATGCGCGCGAGCAACCCCCTTTTCTTTTTTCTCTCTCTCTCCTTTCGCTGTTTGTTTTCCCCTGCAGTCATCTTTCCTGATTTCCTAATGCCATCATTTTAAATTACATGTGTTTATAATTTGTCACTCCCTCCGTCGCTCTCCCCTCTTGTCGTTTTGTGTCACCGGCTCCCACTGTGGCACCACCGCACAGACACGAGGATTTCGCTTTTCCCTGGGGACGAACGTAATTTAATTATAATCAAACAGCTAGCAGGGGAGGCGGTTTTGTGTTTAAGTCACTAATGGATACATATTGCTTGTTCTCCTCGAAGATTTTCAGGAGGAAGGAGGGGAAAAAAAAAAAACGCGGCTCCTCTGCGTTTCGTTCGAGGCTGTCAAGTGGCTGCACGTATGAGGGAGGGCTTTGCACTTCCATGCGTGTGATTATTTATATAGCATGCAATATGTATGCATGGGCTTTTTTTCCCCTCCCTGACATCTTGCTGAAGTTGGACTGACAGAAGTTATCTGACATGCTTGAGAGCATCCAGCTTTAAACTGAAGCACCATACATCCGTGCTATACATATTAATTAATACATCCACGTGCACGAGTCGGCCTTCGTTTGTGTTTGGGAGCTTTGTGTGTGTCTTTGGGCAAAGTAATTTGTATAATGACACACATGCAGTACACCCGGGCAGCCTGGGGAGAGAAAACCCATTACCACAGTAAAGGAGAGGGAGGGCTGGAGAATCCCCCCAATATCCCACCGAGCACTGGGCTGTTATAGATCTTGTCGTTTTCTTTTCCTGTCGTCTCTCTCTTTCCGCGGCGGTCTTTATGTGTCTGCTTAATTAGCATTCCAGCCTCCTTTAAAGCAGCACTGACACCACATAAGAAAGAAAAAGTGCAAATTAATGAAGGAGAAAAGCTGCATTTAAGATGCAGCACTTTTCATCTGACCAGCTAAATTTAGGCCTCGGTAAAATATGATCCGCCAGAGTTTTTTGGACGACTTTGAACTCACTTCTTCCTCCGTTGTGCAGCCCTCCCGGATAAACAATCTCGACTTAGATCAGACGTTACTTTTTCGTATCTGGCTAATTCTTTCATTTATTCACTCCGCCATGTTCAGAAAGTGAAAAGGGGGGGGGGGCGGGTTGTGGCACACTCGGATGATTCAGTGTCTTCCTTAAATATCCAGGCAGCGTGAAATGGTAAAAACGAAAAGAGAACGTTGTTCTCTGGCCATCATGTGAAGTGGAAAGGTGAGGGAACACACAACCGGTCCAGTCAGAGTTAGTATAATCTAGCAGGATGAGGTCCGTATTGGTGTTGTGGTGACACGGCGGTATCTGGAGCGCAAAAAAATGCTCATTTGTGGGAAAACGTGGCTCCCAGAGTGGACAAATGTGCCTCGCAGCCACTGAAAGCACTGAAACGATGACACCAATGCCCGACCTTCTCAGACTGCGAGGTCACTGGCTCCTTGTGTCATCGTGACATGTATGCAACACGGTTCGCACTGGTTCTGCGATGCAACGCTGTTTGTGTTGGCGTGGACGCGGCCTCAAACAAAATTGCATGTGGCAAACACAAGTGGAAGGAACTCAAGTGTTATATGGAATAACAAACATGGCGCTGCTTGAACTGCATTTAATTACGGCTGTTTCAAAAGGTCAAACTTCAGTTTGTTCCGCCCCCAAAATAACAGAGCAGTATTCGCTTCTGACGCATTAAATACTTCTATGTGATTAAGTTTACCCGTCAGTAATTCAATCTGTTACTTCCGCCCCTGCAGAGGCGCCTAATAAGCCTCAGATTTATCTACTCTGCACTCTTTCTTTCCTTCTTTCTTACAACAAGGCGACTCCTTTCGCACGGATCTGCCGTTTGCTCATACCTGTGCTTTGCGGGCCGCCTACCCGTCTGCACCTAACAATCCCCCGCGCACGGTCGGTTGGAGGGTGGAGCGACCGCTCCAGGCTCCGACAAAGCCTGAGAAACAAGCGAGCCCCTCCATCTCCAGCAGGCTGACAAACACTCGATGCTATTCAAAGGCGCTAATTAGACGAGCTCTCCTGCACATCACAAGGATCAGCGGGTTGTTATTGTTGTTATAGGCGGCTGCCGGCTGATCGGGATGTGACGGCGCCGTGCGTGCCTGTTGTACGCCTCCAACAATATGATGTCACATCAGGAGTCTGGATGTCGACTCTTCATCCAAGAACACAAAGTAAAGACACTTTTGGTCAGCGTGACACGTGGCCCTTGTTGGTTATACAGTCACAGGCTGGTTTTTAAATTCTTTTATTAGAGGCAAGACACAAAGTAAATATAGAAACTCGAGTTGTTTCAACAAGCAGGACGAGTGCAGTGTTGTCTCTTGCTTAGTATTAGTGCAGTGGCGTCCCTTGCTTAGTTAGTTTAGCTAATTAGCTTTTTTTTTTGTTTGTTTTTGAATCAACTACCAAATAATCCTCTTTTCTTCTTTTTTTTGTCTTTATCTGTTTTGTCTAATTTTGCTGTGATCATTGACCTTCATAATATATTGAGAAAGAAACAGTTTCTTTGTCTTTTTTTAGGCTTTTTCTTTATTTGAGAACCATCCAAGACTCTCTTGCTTCTCATTATGTGGACAACTTATCACTTTAGGGCCATTCTTTTCTTGGCGTGAGGTGAGGAGCGCTCCGATCACTCAGCGTGCAGGACGGGAAGCGAGGAGCAGAAAAACAGCCCGCTCTACTTTTTTTTTTCCAGAAGACGCAAAGCGGGCCTAATGCGGGCGAGGCTGCCGGCCGACCCGGGGCAATAGAATTGATATTCCTGTGTGAAGTTAAACACGATGGTTATCTCAGGTAAACCAATCAGGGAGCGGGTGGATAAAGAATCGCTGGCGACCTCGCAATATCCACGCCTAATGAAAATGAAGACAGCGGGAGCTTGGCCGCTGATACCGGCCTGAATGAGTTTCTACATCCACTGATAGCGAGTAACGACCGATCTGATTACGATACATTTGCTCCCGCCTGACAGTTGAATGGGATCATTGTTTCGCCCTATGTGCGGACACACTCGATGGTGCCCCGATGACGTGAGGCGCGGATTTACATTCCAGTAAATCTCCACGTGAGCAATGTTCTCCTGGATCCCCCAATGTGGCGCGATTATTTCCCAGCTCCGTCTCAGCTCTTCTCCGCCTACAAGAAACCGGATATTCAGACTCCTTGTATAAATATTGACAGCAGCAACAAGCTGGAGGTCCACATAAAGAAAAAGCCCTGATTACTATGGATTGCAAACGGGGGCCGCAATCGACAACAAGCAGACGCGTTTTCTTCAGTGTCGGTTGCCCCCGTGGCACCTTGTGCCTTCTTTTCAATGCGGTTAAAAAAACAAACAAAAGGAATCAAAGGAGCTGCGGCGAGGTAGCAGCAGAAATGTCAGGCTGCTGTTTGGGGCGGCGCTGCCGCACGGAAATGCGAGTCGCGCCACTTTGACACCCACACCGAGACATTGTGTAATCAAATCGCAACATCCACTCCAGATTTAACACCTCATCAGATGAACGAGTGAAACGCTGCACCCCACATTTTGATTACCTCCCCCACCCCCCACCCCCCCACCCCCCCACCCCTGCTGCTCGCATTGATGCTGTAGTGCCACCCACCTCCAAGTGACTAACGTGTTTGTGCTCTGATCACACAGCGCTCGTCGCAAACACATACTTTTGCACACACATGCACACACATGAACACACACACACACTCTTTCAACCCGGGCTGAGCCAGTGAGATAAAGCAATCTAATTATATTCCTCATTTGCAGCTCTGATCCATAGACTAGATCCTCCCCAGCCACCAGCAGCAGCCTTTCGCAGCCCTGCGAGCAATTGATCATGCTGCGTGTTGACAGTTGGAGCTCATACTAACCACATATTTGTGTTTCATCTTGTAATCACAAGTTGGTACATGCAGATTGCACATGCGCACATCCCCTTCGCATTGGACCCGAGCACATACTTCACACATTATTGCACGTTCCCAAGCCAGGGGAGAGGGAAGCAGGAGGAGCCTTCAATGAATTCCTCCTAAATCCGTCTGCAGCATCGAAAGTGCAGCAGCAGCAGCAGCGGCGGCAGCAGCCTTCCAGCGTCCTCCAGTAGCATACCAAGACACCATCTGGCAAAGTCTCATTAAAATGCTAATTCATTTTAATAAGAGACAGGTAATAAACTGCAATTATGTATCGTCAGAGAGATGGCAGAGAGCGGGAGTTTGAGGGAAGTCGGCAGGGATGCGAGTTGTCTCGCTAATCAAGGAGCTGCCTCGCTTGCCACCCCCTCAAACCCACTCCCTTAACCTTAACCACCACCAGAGACACGTGCAACGTGTGGATTCTTAAGGCCATTTTTTTGGCAGTATAAAACAGGGCCGCGATGGAGGTTTTTTTTTTTTTTTTTTTTTTTTACTATTTTTGTGACAGCGTCTGTGCAACAGCCTGGCTTTTAAATGTGCGGGAGCAGAGGCGGATATGAGCAAGTGTCCACGATAATGTAAAAATACCCGACAAAATCTCAAAGAATCGAGAATAGAAGCACTAAAAAAAAACAACAGAAATTGAAGGACGCTCGCGTTTTGCGATGAATGTCCGCCTCTGTAAATCTAGGTCCAGCCTACAGATTGAGATCTTTCCCAGCAACGCTCCATTGTGCCGGGCAAGCTCGGGTCTCTGTCGTTTTGCAGATATCAAAACACGAAATGCCAAACTGATTGTGGGGAGCAGTCGATCAGGAGCAAAAGACACAGTTTATCAGCGGATTATAATTACATGCAAACAGCATTAGAAGTGAAGGTAAACAAAGGGAATGTTCTTCATGTGTAGATTCGCTCGCACCAGCTTCTTCTGGCAGACAGCCTCCTACACAGGACCTGGTTTCATATCGCTTGTCTATTAAATAACTTTAAACAAAGCGCACATTCAAAGTGTAGTTTTAACCAGTTAAATATTGATTCAGGTGTAAAACTAGCTTGTGTGTGTGTGTTTTTCCTCCACTCTGTAGTTTTACTTACTGCGAAATCCACCAGGAGTGAAAAAAAAAAAGGGCAACGGCCTTGAATGACAGAACTGGGTTATGTGTGACATCTTGTCTTCATATTAGCGCCGTCACCTGGTGCGAGCAGCTTCCAGGCCAGATGGCGGGCAGACCAGTCGTTTAGGCTGAGCTGCCCTTGTCAGGCGAGATTTTGTAGCCCGACCAAGGTTTAACATATGCCGGTTTCGAAGGCTTCACCTGCAACTCCTCGCGACTAAACGGGCCCGTGTTCAGGCCGTCTGTACAGGGGGGCGATAAAGCCACGGCGTTTGACAGCGGCCCGGTTAGAAACTGAAGCGAATGACTCGGAACATCTCTGTGATCCGTGGGATTAATTCACCAACGCAACGAAGTCCATTCCCGACGAAATGTGTTTTGTCGAGGAGTCGGTTTTTGTGGGTCGTTTCTTACAGGTTGTCTGTTGCATTCGAGGAGCACAGGCTAATAACGTGTCGGTTGCGACCTATCGGTTCGGGGGGGTCAAGCAAATTGATTGAGGTGAAATTGTGTGACAAGTGCGTTATCTCCCCGCAATGGCATTTTTTTCCCCCTCCGTCCATCTGCGCGGTCCTGATTACGCTCCAGAGAACAACGTTTATCTCTGTGGGGGGAAAAAAAAGGAAAAAAGAAATCAAACCGGCACATAAATCAACACTTTCTTGATCCAGAACGAGGTTGAGGCCACTACTTTCACACCCTTTTGTTCAGGCCTCCCCGGGTGTGTCCTTGGGTGAGACGGCGCTCGCGTCGCGCCACAATGCAGGCGACTGCGGGAGGCCGCAATCACACCTGAGGTGTCACCACTTGAAAGAGGAGGCATTTTACAATATAATCTGCCATCGAGGAGTCAATTGAGCGGGAGTCGTCACGTGGTCCGGGGGAACTGAAAGGGCCTTTAATTATTCATGTTTCAATTCCTGCTTTTTTTTATATTGTTCTCCTTTTCAGGGCCGCCCACTATCTCCAGCACACAGACTCAGCAGGCTCTACACGGGGAAAAAGGACAAATCAAGTGTTTCATTCGGAGTACGCCACCTCCAGACCGCATTGTGAGTATATTTTCATCTGTAACTACGACTTTATATCAAAATATATATTCAGAGATCACCTGGCTGGCCTTTGGCAACCCAAAAATCCAGATTATACATCATAATAATCTTTGCACGCATTTTACTGCACATGGACAGCAGAACTATGTCAGGATACAGTACAGAGCTCGCTGTAAATACCATGGCCTCCATAATTTGTTTATACGACGGACCACAAACGCAGCGGTAACCCTCGGTTACTTATTTAATGCACACCTCTATTAGCACTGATCCCATTAAGATTTATGGACTAATATGCTCGGTAAACTCTTCGCCAGTATTAATACACGCGTGCTCAGGTGCGTGTTTGCGGACGCGCGCGGTTAATTGCCGCACTTTGTCATCGCACGTTTATTTCGTTCCATATTCCACTGATGTCCAACAAAGACTCACAATAATAATTAACATCAGGTGTATTTGAGAGGTGAGCCTGAGGAGACCTCGCTGTTTGGGCTCGAACGCGTGGCCTCCGTAATTACTTGGTTACCTCATCAGTGGGAGCGCGCGCCACCTGTGCTGTTAAGCAAAGGTAACTCTGTTTCACGCGGCTCCAAACTGACCTCTGACCTTGGACACACCGGCTCAGTTTTCACCTTCACTCCTTCACGAAGCAGAATCATTACGACCCGACGGTGCCAATTCCATGAGCTAATTATAAAACATTCAAACGTGAAAAAGTGAAAGTCTGCTTTGAAATTCTGTGTCAAAGTTTCTTAACTGAGCGCGGTCGGAGCGCCTGAACTGTGGTGAAAATAGGAAGACTGAACGCTGGAGCACTGCCGTAAGCCCGGAGCTGAAGGTTCTGACAGCAAATCTGCTGCTCGGCGTTCAATCAGACGGGAGCGAGCCTGGTTTTAAAACCAGCAAAAAACAAAATAAACCATTGTCGCCAGTCAGCTGATACGACACTCCAGGCACCCTGGGACCAGCGCTGAATGACACGTGTCAAACTGTCAACGCTGGGCGCAAAAAAAAAAAAAAAAATCTCCTTTCCTTTTGTTTGTTTTTTCGCTCGCAACGTAATGCTCGTTAAGACGTCAACAATCTCATTCGTGTGAGATACATCGCTTCCTCCGACGTGGTGGGAGGCAACTGAGCAGCGCAATCAGGCTCTATTCAGGTTTTGGAGAAACCGTTGTGAATCCATCGCCGCTAAATGAATTAAGTCAGCGATTGGCTGACTCGCCCATCTGTTAAACAGGCCTCACTTGCGAGTCAGCTCCAAATCAGGTTCCTTGTGTGTATATTTATGTATGTACGTAAGTGTGTATGGAAAAAAAAATCCAATTAAATTCGATATTCATCGAAGCACAAAAGCGTTGTTCAGTGTGAGGCATGAAGATGTGATCCGACACATTTTGCGTGAACTGTGTTCGGAGCTGCTTGTCGAATGAATGGCTCCAATTCATGACTTTGAAAGGACAAATTCTGAATATTACTCACACGCACAATAAAGCAGCAAGTTTCTTCCTCGTATATTTGCAGGACAGATGGATTCCCTTCACACATACTATGTTGTTGTTTGTTTTGATTTGATTTGAGGGGGAGGGGTTTGCAACTTTTGACCAACTTCCTTGTGTGGATACATTTGTTTTGTGCACGTAGGTATGATGTAATTACCAGTTCTCTCCATCTAAAGTGACAAATAAATACGACCTAGAGAACATCGTCTCCAGCTCTCTCTATGGGTTTTGTGCCTTGTTTGCTTGTTTGTTTTTTGCTCTCAGGTTTTTTAAGGCTACGGCACTGAGAGCAGCGTTCATCGCACATTCTTCTGTTTCACAGCGTGTGTCCCCCCCCACCCCCACCCCTCTATAAGTGGCTGCATGCAGCCTCGCAGCAGCCCGACCCAAAAATGCGAGAGTAATTCAAACGCTGCAACGAGAACAGAATTGCTCAGAGTACACGCAATTTGCAGCCATCTATTGGACATTAACTCGGGCTACAGATGCCGGGGAAAAAAAAAATCTGGCTGAAGCTGGCAGCTCGTCAAATGGAAATGAAGAGCAGCAAATGGGCAGTTAACAAACAGAGTTTAAATTGATAGCTTTTTTTTTTTTTAGCATAACACTGCATCGCAAAGTGTTTGCACACAGAGACATCCTTTGTGTCTTTCCCCACCGACTCGTCTCTCTCTCTCTCTCTCTCCCTCTCTCTCTCTCTCTCTCTCTCTCTCTCTCTCTCTCTCTCTCTCTCTCTCTCTCT
>JAUESF010000016.1:8350942-8361115 GCA_032274765.1 Malacoctenus tetranemus | reverse complement strand
GCCAGCAAATCCAGTTCAAACTGAGGGAACTACCCGAGGACACACCCAGCTCCAACACAGGAAATAGACCCCGAGACCTGGGACCTCCTCACTGTGAGGCCACAAAGCTAATATCTCAACAGCATCACAATATATCGACTTTCGGGGAATAAACATAAACGTTGATTCCTTTACAGTCAGAGCAGAGCTGTAGCTAATGACAACAAAGCGTAACGATCCGAGTGCGTCGTCGACTTCTGATGAAACAACAAAGCAAAAACAAGAAGACCAAAATCATGTCAACAACTGAATTGGGAATCACTCCATCTCGGATGTTTCCGTCTATTTCAGACGCGACGGTTCCTCCAACGTGCATCCGTCGGTCCGTGCGTGCGGCGAGCCAAAGTTGCTTTGTACGGAACATATGGCCACATATCGCTGCGCGCCACCGACGCTGCCAGAACCACACAACAAAGATGGCCGCGCTTGTTGGCGTCGCGTCCACGCAGTCCTCTTGTCGCGGAGGAAAGAAAAAAAGCCATAACGATGGTAAACGAGGGCTGTTGCACCGTCAACACTGCTGTTTACAGGGAGCCCCCTGCAGGTGTGGCGCCGCCGCCGCCACCGCGCAGCCTTGTTGACTTCCACGTCTCGCCGCCGTTCCTCCCGTTCGCGACTCTCGCAGTGTTTGCCGAAAGCTGCGGCGCGGCTGTTTATCCACTTCCTGCTCTGCTGGGTTGTTTTTTTTTTTTTTGGTTTCTTCCTGAAGAAGTCAGCAGATTCACACCATTACATTTACATCCAGCCCCCTTTTAATCCATTAATGGGACCGTGGCGGTCCTTACTCCAAATTAAATGAACTCGCATAAACACGCGGCGCGGCGCGCGGCTCGTCTCGAGTGCCGGCTCCAATCCTACACGACTGAAACTTAAAAGTGATTTGGATTCCCTCATGCATGGAGCCGCGACAATGCAGGGGCAATTACTCCCTGGCTGGATTAATCCTCTCGCTGCCGGCGTGGGGAAGAAGAAGAAAAAAAACAACGTAGCATTCTTGAAGTCGGAATCAGAAACAATTCTGTGATTTTCTGCGCGCGTCTCAGAAGAAAGAAGGAGTGGGGGGGAGGTGGGGGGGGGTCTGCCCCGCAGCACATCAAACTGGCGCCCGGGCCGAACAAAAAAGGACCCACCGTGGCCCCCCGCCCCCCCTGCATAAGGTTAGCTCCAAAGCGAGCGCTGCAACCAGTCTGGTCTTGATACTGAGGATCCATCTGCTAACAACATGATTTCCCCTGGAAGAGCTCCCCCGCGCCGCAGCTCAAACGGCTGTGTTGTCTCTTTAGTTTTTCTCCCCCTCCCTCCCAAACATTACACAAATAGAGCCATTTGTGATGGATTCCACTAATCACGGAGCTCCAACTCATTACCGCAACAGATCTAGGCCAGACATTTGCTTACATTACCGCTTTAAACACTCTCCTTGGAAACTAGTTATTGGAAGGCGCTAATCATCCATCGCCCTGCCTTCCTTGACAGAGCCGGCGGTGGGTGGGTGGGTGGAGGTGGGTGGGTGGGGGGCTCGCCGGGCGCCCCGTGGGGGCCTCACCTCTTCCAAGAGATACAGTATTGTTCCGAAATGACTCACAAATGACTCGGCGTCCCTTGCGAACGAGCGCTTGCGACGGGCGACTCCTGTTGTGAATTACCTCGGCAGATAATTGCGTTCGGGATCCAGTGGAACAAAAGGCACAGATTCCGGGCGAACGGCAGGCGAAGCGCCCGGTGTGCCGACGCACTCGCTTGCATCATCATCCACCGGCAGATGTTTGCATGGTGCGAGCGAAAGATGGCGCGAAGTCAAGGGGCCGAAACGGCAAACCCAGCCTCACACGTTCCCGGTGACGTCCCCCCCCCTCCCCCCCGGCGTCGCGCTTGCATTCAGGTTCCCTTTTTCCTCTGCAGACAGACAGCCTGATTATATTGTCAGTCAAACCTGTTTACCCCCCCCCCCCACACACACACACACACCCTGTAAAGCATATGGTCTAATAACAAGCAGAAAGAAAAAGAAGAGCGGAGTGACACGTTCGAGCGTCGCCTCTTTGATGCAATTGCCTATGAAATGCCTCCTTTATAGTCGATTGTTTTATTAAGGACAGCTGTTTGAGCAGGAAAAAAGGGGCTCTGCTAACAGCTGTCCGTTAGACAAACAGGAAGTCTGGCGGCTTCCACGGCAAAACTTCCTATTAGTCACCGAGAGGAGAGGACGGGATCAGAACAGCTTTCAGAAACACACCAAAACCACATGTTTCGAGTTAAAAAACATCATTGCAGAACTTTCCAGACTAGAGAGGACATGTTAGCTGTCTCGTTTATTAGTCAGTCATCATCTCAATTGCTTCCTTTTCTCCAGGGGGACACAGGAGAAGGTTGGGGGTGGTCTCCTCTGACACCAGGCGGAGGTCAGGTGCGCCTCGGACAGGACGCCAGGCCAGCAAAAGGCAAACCATGGCAAACCAACTGTGGGTGCTTCAGGGTCACCGCTTGACCTTATCTGCATGTTTCTGGACTGCGAACCAGAGGACCTGGAGGACACCCACCCACACAGGAAGGACACCCACCCACACAGGAAGGATACCCACCCCACCACAGGAAGTCCCGTTTCACTGTGGGGAGGGAGCACGAATCACTCCGCCGCCATGCAGCTCTGTTGGAAAATCCCGACTATAAATATACATTTCTTCTAGATTTACTTCTGCTGGAGCTTCAACATGTAGTGGGGCAGCTTGGATTAGAACCAGCACCTTCACGTGTGAGGCCATGGTTCTCTTGATGGAAGTGGAGGGGGCTTAGCCCCCCTACAGGCTGAGGGAAAGCTCCTGCCTCAAGTGGAGCAGTACGTTGGGACACCGTTCACCATGTTTTGACTCTTGGAACTCGACAAAAGGTTCTGAGAAGCTTCTGCAGCAACACAGACTCTCAGCCAAATGTAGACTCCATGAACAAGGTGTTGATCACTATATTGAACAAAACCATGATCTTTTATTGACCCTTTAGGTCTGCGGCCTGCTCGGCTGCTGGTGGAGAGGAGAAACCCACCAGACCCCAACGTGTATCATCAGTGGATGCAGAATGACAAAGTGAGAGATGACTCACCTGAATTTGGGCTTTTGAATAGAAAACAAAAAGAACGGTGGGAATTTTAGGGCAAATATTTAATTTTCTGTTGAGGAAATAAAAGAACAATTCTCCCTCAGACACACAACAAGCCCTTCATCTCCATCTCCCCTGGGGGCCCCGCGCTCCTCCGCAGCGCTCCTAGTTACAGACTGCCGCCATGCAAACAAAGTTTGATCGATTCAGCGGAAGGAAAAGGTCAGAGGAGAGTCTAAATATCAGGTTGAGGAAGGTCAAAGCTTCATCTCCCCGATCCCGCGACCGGGCCGCAGCTTCGTTCGGCGACTGGCTGAATCATTCAGGCCGGGAACGCTTTTTTTGCGGCGTTTCGAGCCTCCTCTGGCTGGCTTCACTCTGCAGGCCTGCATTATTGAAACCATGGGAGGGGGGGGGGTCCAATCACACTTTCCAGGCCAGTTCAGCGCTGCGTGTGCGAGATATTTGCCAACTAAATGAAAGAGATTCGGGACGATTTTTTTCTTTGCCTGTAAAGTTAAACCCTGATGAATATTTCAACTGTGACTCGCTTGTTTTGTTTTGTTTTGTTTCCAGTAAAAGCCTCCTGGTTTGTTTGACAGACAAAAAAAAGAAGCCCACACATTTCTACATGGCGCTGACAATCCATCCAGTTTTATCTCATAATGCAACACATCCATTTTTGATCGTCGCCGGTCCGCGCTCCAGCCCTGAGACGACTCCCTGCCGTCAATACGTTTGTATCCTTGGATTTCCCCGTATATCCTTTTTTATTTTCTACCTTTTGTTCCCTCAAGTTTTTTTTTTTTCTTAATAAAAGCTGCGTCTTCCACTGAAGCAGCCAGAGCCGCTCCCTGTCAAAGTCCTGGGGGTGAATAAAAAGAACCTGAGAACACGGCGGCCTTGTGAGGGCACTGAAAATCGACCGAGGTGGCACGATGTGATGTTTTTATGCTTTTTTGTTGTTGTGCTTTGTTTTTGCTTTTCTTCCTCTTCCCTTTTTTTCCCTCAGTGAGATTGTGCATTTCAAGTTGGTTAAGATAAATAAATCGCCCCCTCCCTGATTACAGAGCCCACCGCCGAGTCAATCCTGCAGGAGAGCATCTTAAATGAATTATTGATCCGCTGACCTTTCCCCGTGTTCACGCTCGCTCCTTGTTTGCTGCGGCTCCGTCCAGCGCCGCGGCCCGGCCGCTGTGGGCAGTTCGCATTGATCAAACATTATCTTTCCCATATTAGACTGTTAATTACCTCGCCCGTATTAGTGCCGCATCACAACGGGCGCCGGGCACGAGCCATTAAACAAGCTGCACCACTCGCAATCGTACATGTGTGTGTGCGTGTTTGAGTGTGTGTGCGCGTGTGTGTGTGTGTGCGCGCGTGCGTGCGCGCATGTGTGTGTGTGCGCATGCATGTGTCTGTGTGTGTGTGTGCGCGCATGTGTGTGTTCGCGTGTGTGTGCATGTGTGCGTGCATGTGCATGTGTGCGCGCATGTGTGTGTGCGTGTGCATGTGTGTGTGTGTGCGTGAATGTGTGTGTGCGCATGTGTGTGTGCACGTGCGTGTGTATGTGTTTGCGCGCATGTGTGTGTGTGCGCGTGTGTGTGTGTGTGCGTGCGTGCGTGCGTGTGTGTGTGTGTGTGTGTGTGTGTGTGTGTGTGTGTGTGTGTGTGCACCGGTGTCCTCTGACTCCTGGTCAAGCTGACTGAAAGACGTTTTGTTGTGTGTTGTTTCATCCCCCTGCTCAACACATTCTCACAGCTCGACACTTGAGCGCAAACAAAAAAGTCAGAGATAGTCAACAAACAGTTTTTCAGAGCTCGTCGGGGCGTTGGGTGGAGGGTGGAGGGAGGGTGGAGGGAGGGTGGAGGGAGGGGGGGAGACTCCGACGCATGACAGATTTTTGACTTAATTATACTCTCCATCATCCGCCCGCGTGTTTGACGGGGCTTGTTGACAGAGGATCGCCCGGATCGGGTCCTATTGTGCCGATTTTCCCGGCGAGGAAATGTCAACCAGTTAATCTTGCGTCAGTAGTGATGTGATAGATGTGTCGTCTTTATAAAGGAGAGGGAGAAGGAAAAAAACCTGCTTTAATTTAATCTCAGGCATGCTGACATTTGGCAAATGTGGACGGGCTTGAAGTATATAAATTGTTGGAGGGTGTTTTGAGGGGAGAAAAAAGAAAGAAAGCGAGCGGCTCGGCCAATTGTAAAGCAAAGCGAGCAGACGCACCGAGCAATCATCATTTTCCTAATTAAGGTTTAGTTTGCACTTCAATGGTGAGAGCTCTTTCTAATGGTCGGAGCTCTTAAATTGCTTTTCATTTGGAGTGCGTTCAAAACAAATGGAGCAGCCCGCAGACGTGACATTTGGAGTGCGCGGCGGCGTCTATTCCGAAAAAAAAAAAAAAAGGCGTCTATCGCGAGTCCATTTGTTAGCGTCTCCCCCCTTTTGAGTTGGAAGCATTCAAGAAACTGTTAGCATGAATGAATATTAATAATGCATGGACAGTGGACAGAGAGAGAGAGAGAGAGAGAGAGAGGGAGAGAGAGAGAGAGAGAGAGAAGAAGATGAGGAGTTGTTTTGGCAGCCTGTGACTCGGCTGTTTGAAACCCGAGCTTATCTGGTTAATGCCTGCAAAATATCATTTATTGCACTTTGATGAAAGGCAGAGATGACCTTTATTTCAGTTAATCCACTGAAAGAAGAAGAAGAAAAAAGGGAAGGTTTCTGGAATCGAAGCTTAAACACAAGGGGGGAGGGAGGGGGGGAGGGAGGGGAGGGGGGGAGGGAAACAAAAACAAGACCTTGGTCTGAGATGTTATCAAGTGAAGGAGGTCTGGAGTTGCTTCAGTGATAAAGAATAAAGAGGGGCCGCGTTTTTCTGTCTGGCTGTTGATCAGCCGCTGAGCAGCGGATCGAGCCCGCCAATCGACTCGTTCCCGTCTTTTTAAACCGGGGAGTTTTCCCCCCAAAAAAAGGCAACGATCCGAGCCAACGGCTCGCGCTTTCCCAGCATGCCAGGCTTCTCCTCGAAGAGTGCTGCACGTTTTTGGTTCTAAAAACCAGAAGTGCTCAGGAACCCGACGGCAATGATACGGCAGCGTGTCAGGGCGAGGAGGGGCCGCGGTCCAGCCGCAGCGACGAGGTGTCAGATGGGATAAAAAGTCAAAGGCGGGGTCCAGCAGCGGTGGGTCCCAGCGTGGTGCGGGGAGGGTGGGGGTGGCGGGTGGGTGGGTGACAGACAACCTCAGAGTGCAGAGTGTCACCGGCGCTCTGGCTGCCGTGGGTGAGTGGCAGTGGGCAGATGGCGTCCTTCACGCGGAGCAACAGGAAGGAAGGATGGATGGGGTGAAAGAGAGGGACGGAGGAGAGGTGCCCACACGCCACTTTTCGACCCGCCGTGGTGCTCGCGCCTCCACCCCCCCTTCACCCTCCTCCACTCGAGTGCCCCACATGGCGCCCCGTTGCACAGCTGCCGGCGCTGACGTGACTCATGATGCCACGTTTCTGCCTGCTGGATGGAGACAACGGGGCAGGCGGGGGGGTGGTGGGGGGGGATGTGTGTGCGGATGTCAGAGACACACACTGCTTCTTGTGTCAAAAGCGGGGAGCATGGGGAGTTTAAAATGGGTCAGTGATAACAGTAGGCTTCGCGGTGGACCCAGGACTGACGGAATGGGGGGTGGGGGGGCAAAGAGGCGGGGGGGGGGTAGAAAAAAGAAAAGGCCCCCTTCTGCCCGCAACGATTCACCCCGGAGCGCGGGGTCCAGCGGAGGGTGTAATAATGCCTTAATTGTGCCACGGATGGGAGTTATTGAGTTATTCACACAAGCGTGGAAGAAGGGGTGGGGGGGGTGGGGGGGCGGTGGGGGTCGTGCCCAGGGGTTGTGACCAAGCCTGTAGTCAAGGAAAGAGAAGAAAGAAAGAAAGAAAAGGACAGAAAACAGTGAGTCATTCCACTAATGAGCTGAACATTCCCTCCAAGTGTCTCTTGGTAAGTCAGATGTGAACCGCTCACATCACAAAACGACGTCTGTGATGACATTACGTGAACCGAGAGCGACTAATTAGCCACATAAAGCAAGAGAGGACAAAAAAAAGAGGAGGATTTGTAGCGCGGCGTGTCACTGCGCGTTAACACTCAGTCTGGTTCTTCATCTGTACAGAGCCTCTTCTTTTGTCCTCACGGTTTTTCCCCGGTGACTGTTGACGCCTTTATTTATCATTGGGCGACGGCCCCAATGTATGTGTGGAACGCGACTCCGCAGAACAACACTGGAGAACGCAGAGATCAAACACAGGAACTGACTCGCAGGCTCTGGTGTTTTGAGGAGCCTGAACTGCGCCGGTGTCCTGCGAAGCTGTCACTCAGGCAGGATGATTCCATACTGCCCCCCTGTGTTCGCCAGCAACGACAACACGCAGACCGCCAAAGCACTTGCTTGGCTCCCAGGCGCCCCCCCCTCCCCTCCCCTCTCCTTCCCCCACTCCTTCCCCCTCATGTCATGTTGTTGTGGCCCGCGTGTGCTGTTCTCTCGGCAACACCGCGACTCCAACAGGTCTGACAAATTGTATCAAACTCCTGCTAAAGGAAAAAAAAAAACGCTGCACGGTGTCACAACACGCCTGCCTCTGATTCTCAGTCATTATTGCAGAAAACGAGCCCGAGTTTGTAAAATGTTAGCCGGCTCATTTGCATAATGAGTAAATGCTGAAGTCGTTTACACGCGCGAAGACAAATTCTGATGCTCGGCGCTGAAAATGCCAAACGCAATCAGGAGCGGCGCGGCGAGGAGGCTGGAGAACGCCTCCCTCTGTGACGCTAATGAGGGAGACGCAGCCGCCAAAGTTGACGCCAAAAGTCGCAAGAAAAAAAAAAAAAAGACACTCCAAAGCGCTTCATCCACCAGGAGCCCCCCCCCCCACCCCCACTTAGAAACCCCCCATTTAATAATCTCTCATTTAATTAACCTTTCAATGCAAGCAAGTGTCTCAGTTATCACACACATCAATCTCTCCTTTCATGTCACTCACCCAACACTCCTGCTCGGCACATTTGTCTGCAGGAAGTGATGCGCCCGGGGATGAAACAGGGGATGTGGTGCAGCAGTCCTAATGTGGGAGAGGTGTCCAGTGTCCCCCCTCCCCCCCCCACCACCCCCCTCCCCAGTTCCTCCCAGCACCCCACCTCTCGGTGACCCTACATAATCAAGGAGGGGATGGAAGGAGCTGCATCCTGAAGAAAGGTGCAAAACAAAGGTTTGAAAAAATGCCACAAAATTTTGCACTGGCGTCTTTTGTACCACCCACTCCACTTGAGGGTTGTATGTGTGTGCGTGTGTGTGTGTGTGTGTGTGTGTGGGGGGGGGGATTGAAGGTGAAGGTGGGGTACAGCCTGGACTGGTCTCTAGACTGCTTACAGGACAAACTTGGAGAAACAGACAGACAGACAGACAGACAGACACAGACACAGACACAGACACAGACACAGACACAGACACAGACACACACACACACACACGCACGCACGCACGCACGCACGCACGCACGCACGCACGCACGCACGCACATTAACCTCTATTGAGCGATCTGGAGTCACCACTTGACCTCGTGTCAGAGGAAACCCACACACACACACACACACACACACACACACACACACACACACACAAACGGAGAACATGCAAACTCCACACAGAAAGGCTCCATCCCAGTTTGGAACTTATTGTATAAAGTCCCAGGCAGCTGGACCGTCACAGTGGTTGAAAAGTTCCTTTCCGTGTCCATCCTTTGTCTGGGGCCGACTCCAGGTGGTGGCCCACTATGAAAGCAGAGAACGCAGCACTTGGCCACGCTCGTCCTCAGACATGAGACCTGTTCCCCAACGGCGCGAGTCGGGCTCCACCGTGCTCCACCGTGCTCTGGAAGCACGTCTAGAAACAGATGCAACATTTCCTCAAGATCTTTCTTTTTTAAAATCTCACAAACAGTGAACAGTGATTAAAACTTTCAGTCCAACATTCAAACTGCTGAGGAGTCTTCTGTGCATCCAAAAAAATGTATAATTTAGGAGTTTTACTGTTACTTTTAAAGCTAAAGGGGGATTTTTCCACCACTATCCTGGCAGACAGTGAGGGAAAAAAAAGTTCGAGCGGCGCAGTTTAATTATCTTGCTGGAATTTGTACAGGACGTACAGTGAGAATCCTTTATGCCAGGAGGCCATTTGCGGCCGGCCTGCTGAAATAATCATCCGCTTTGCTCCGAGAGAATCTTTGCATTGTCAGATCTTCGTCAAATTTAAAGAAAATAAAGTTTGGAGACTGGACGACGGCGAGGCATCCGCTTCGTAAACTTTCACAACCACAACAGAGCTCACATGCATCTGGAGGGGGGGGGGGATGTTGGGGACTAAGGGACTACGGCTTTGTTTGCAATTAAGACAAAGGAAAACGACATAGTTTCGAACGAAACCGGAAAAAAAATTGCAATTCACACTTCGGCACCAGAGTTGGTGCTTAGAATTAATAAGCTCGTGAGAGCAGCTTGTGGATGACAGTGTGGGAACACGGCAGGTCAAAATACCCCCCCCCTCCCCCAAAGAGAAAAGTAGGGAGGAAAACACTGCAAACACTTGTTAGGGGGGAGAAAAACGAAGCCCTCGGTAACACTGGATATCTGGTGCTTCATGCGTGTTTCTCTGCTGACTGGTCTCCTTGGTCGCTTACACAATATGGATCACTTCATATGTGAAGTTGTGTTTATGGTTTCTTTTCCGGGGGGTGGTGGGGGGGCGCCTTCACCGGGCAACGACCTCTAACAGCACTGTTTTACCTCCGCGACCTTTGGACAATTAATTTGCTTCTGTTGCCTCGTTTTTGACGAGCTTTTTCTATAGAACTGTGAGTGAGGACGGATGAGTTATGTCACTGGAAGCAGGGCCGCATTCCTGATTTAACCCACACACACACGCACACACACGCGCACACACACACACACACACACACACACACACACACACACACACACACACACAC
>JAUESF010000016.1:8187079-8212519 GCA_032274765.1 Malacoctenus tetranemus | reverse complement strand
TTTCTTTCATCATAATTTTGTGTCACAGTGTGTTTTTAGACAGAGCTCACGGTAACAGAGAAAATTCCAGCATGTTGTTCACTTAATTATGCTGTTTGATTTGCACCGGCTCCTGGTGCGACACACATAAATGTCATTTCTGCTCTGTAAATGTACCATCTCGCCTGAAGGAACTGCCTCCGGTTATTTTGATGGAGGCACTGGTGGAGGGAAGTGTGACCCATATGTTGTTAACAGCAACAACAACAACGGCGCCCCTGTTACACTGTGCATCCAATTTGCACCTTCAGATGTTTTATTTTCAGAACAATATTGCTTTTACGCCGCCAAAGCAAATGGCAAATTAGGAATCACATCGCAGAGGACGGCCTGTATTTATTTTCCGTTGCCACCCCCCACTCACCCACCCACCCACCCACCCCCGAATTTCATTCTCCCGCTGCAGTTGAATGATGCCCCCCTTCAAATAGGGGGGGGAGCCCGAGCTCCTCCATATTTTATGTGCGCGGGAGGTTTTCATTGCTTCTTCTTTCTTTTTTTTTTCTTTCTGTCACTTTTTTTTCTGAGTAATTTCTTTGCTGAATCACACAAAGCCACTCTCAGTTCAACGAGCATCCCTCAGGTTCTGGCCAGGGAACAACACCCCCCCACCCCCTCTCCCTCCCCTCTCCCCTCCCTACCCCAAAAAAAGGAAAGTGCTTCTTAAAGCACAACTCTCAGGTCCGTGTTAGTGTGCTCATGTTTCCCCCCCCGGCTGTGCGGCGTTGCCAGGGGAAAACACACACGTTGTGTATTCACCAATCACAAATACTAAGTGACAGAGAATATTCCTGCCACAAAGGCCAGATGTGTGAGAAAATCAGTGGGGAGGAGTTTTCTTCTCTTTTTTTTTGCCTGCACAGAGCGAGAGTGATGTGCAAGTTAATTGGCTTGAGCTTGCACGGGCCCATCCAAAGTAAGGCGAGTATTTAATGAATTTAAATGACCTTTTTAGCATTACGCTATTGTTGGGGGGGAAACCATCAATCACTTGCCGAACTATTCCCTCCCGGCCTCGTCTATTTGACCATGACATTGCTGCGGCGGCGCTGCCTTGAAAAGGATGTAATTAGAATCATTGTAAACCGGGTGTTCACACAATTAGATGACACGGTGGACGCGCGCGCCACGCGTCCCGGGCCCGGTGGCTCCCCTCGAAGCGCGCAAACAAGTGTTCGCAGGTGAATCCTCGCCGTACCCCGCGTTTGTTTAACGCCCGCGTCCTCCCGGAATCGCTCTTGTTTCGCCGACACATCACCCCGCGCCGTCTTCTGATTCCTCGCCGCCGCACTATATTCCTGTCCGGATCAGCTCATTAAACGAGGCCGAGGGAGTGGGTGAAGTGAGCGGTGTGTCCCGGGGAGGAAAGCCTGTCTTCCGAAAGCATTACCGTAACCCGGGCGCATCCATCCTGCGGGGCGCGCGAGGTCCGCCGCTGCCCCCCCCCCTGTTGTGTTTGCGCTGGCCCTGAGCTATGTGTGTATATTTGCTATTATTAGGAGGAGAAACTGCTGCAAGGTAGAGGAAATGTCAGGGAGGGCAACTATTTATAACAGCTGGTGCTTGGCCTTGATCTTTCTCCTCCCTCCCTCTTCTTGCATTAATTCCTAGTTTTTTCCCCCTCTCTCTCTCTCTCTCGCTCTCTCTCTCGCTTTCGTACATCAGAGCGTGCCGCATGCTCTCTCGCCCCCCTCGTGATTTGCACCGTGTGTTGGCTGGCCGTCGGCGCCCTGCCCCTCCTTTCACCTCCGCGTGCTGTCCACTCCAGTCGCAACGTGCGGCAAAAAAAAAAAAGAAAAATCACATGGCGTCCCACCCTCCTGCTGCTTTTGCCCCCCCCACCCCACCCACCCTCACCCTCACGACGACGGATAAACAGGCAAGGATGAAAAGGCGGCGGCGAGACTGCACAGTAAGGCGATTCCTGTGTGTCCCTTGGGTGCTATTTTTAGAAAAACTTATCTCACGTCTTCTAATTTGACTCAGCTCACAGCGAAATTAATAAACTGCATAGCCGGGCGCTTAAAAGGTTTCTTGCTGGAGTTGTGTATGAGTGTGTGGGGGGGGGGATCCATTCATACAGTCGGTAATGCACACGAGTCCTTGGTGACATTGCAGTGCTAATGCAGGCAGGAGGACTCCTCCTCTTCCTCTGTGCAGGCGCCACAAGCTGAGAAGCATCTCTCTCTCTCTCGCTCTCTCGCTCTCTCTCTCTCTCTCTCTCTCTCTCTCTCTCCCTACACAAACATTTGTCTCCTCACTTTTGTTTGACTATCATTTCCTTCTCCCTCTCTCTCTCCTCAAACTCCCTCCACTCCGGTTTTATCCCTCCGACCCCTAACTACATCTCTTGCCATCCTGCCAAGAAAACAGTTGATGTAAGGAGAGCAAAAAAAAGGGAAAAAAGAAGGAAGGGAAACAGATCTCCCCTGTTCTCTGTCTCAGCAGCTTGCCTGAGTCGCACCGAGCGTGGCGCTATCAACTGCTTCACGAATCATCAGAGGAGATAATCTCTTGATTTCCTTGATCACACCGTTTCTGGGGCACTTTTGAACGAGAGACAAAGACACCAGAGTGATATGACTGATTATATCATCCCCCCCCCCCCCTAAAAATATCCACTTTGCTGGCTGTCAGTTCAGAGCGGGAGGGAGGCGCAGCCGCAGCCATTCATCTGTGGACACAAAAGCAACACAATGTAACTGTTGTGCATCCAGGGAGCTATTTTTGGTGCCGAATGTGACAGGTGTAATTACAGCGGCCATATGGTGTTTTTCTTATCTGTGTTTTGATGGCGTCGCCGAGGTCATTCCACCGGCTCGTTCGGCGCCGAAGTTAGCAGCGTTGTCAAGGCTACCGCATGCAGAACACGCCGCCGCCTGCTCACATCCGAAGGCTTCGGGCACGCGCCCGATCCATCTCGCTGCTCTGATTGCGAAGCTCGAAGGTAGTTTTGAAGAAGAAGAAAAAAGAAGCTTCTGTGACAGTTTCCGTGGGACCTGGACGAAGTAGTCAAAGGGTCCGTTCTGACTGTCTTCCTCAATCCTCAATCCTCAACCTTCTTCCTTAACCTTTACCCTTAAAACAGCTAGAAATGGGACACTCCTTAATCGAGATATTTCCTCAATACTGTAGGGGGCAGCATCACGCCAAAGCGGCGTTCAGTCTGTCAAGTCAGAAGAAGAAACCGTAGCAACGGCAGCAAAATATCGTAAAAATAATATCATGCAACAGCGAGGTCACAAATCTATAACATAGGCCTAAACGAAGAGAATACCATGTTTTTACTATTATTTACATTATATTATCACAAAGAAATGGACATTTGTAGCTCGCCATCTTCACTGCCATGTTAAACCGCAATGCATTCTGGGTACTCTTTACTTTTAAGGGAGGTAGCGGAGCTCCTCAGTTTTAAGGAAGGAAACAGCCATTGTGTTCCTCAAACTCGTTCCTTAATTTACCTTCCGAGGAATTGGGACAGCCCTTGGTCGTCGCAGCAGCGCGCATTTGAAGGATTAAGGTTGAGGATTGAGGATTAAGGAAGACAATCGGTACGCACCCAAAGTGCATCCCAGACAGTCTGCAGGCCTGTACAGTCAAGTTCAGCAAATCACCAGATCGCCGATCGTCCTCGCCCTCTGAGACAGAGCGGACGACGGGATGGATGAAGGTTATGAAAGGCTGTTGATGGAAAATGAGAGAGGAAGTGACAGACTGAGAAAAAAAAAAGGAAAACAGAGAGGCTGCACAGCTGGCGCCGACCCAACAAATTCATTTTGTTGGGGCCACAAATCAGTCGGCGTTTACGTGAGTCAGAAGCCGGCGCAACCGGCGTTGCGCGTTGGAGTGCCGGGCGAGCGCTCGCAGCGTGCTGGAGCGCGATCAAAGTGATACTGCGGCGCGAGAGCGTTTCGCTCTCAATTCACTTAAGTCCCTTGTTGAGCTCATTTCACGAACACGTCGGGTGAGAAGCATTCGAACGCGGCCCTGTTTTCCACCTGCTGCCAGCGCGGCTGACCCACTCCCCAGCCTGCTGCAGGACCAGGCCACTCATGCAGAAATGGCAACCCCCCCCCCCCCCGGGGGGGCACGACGTCTGGGAAAAAAATACTGACTTTAACCTTTTCTTGGTCGTGTGCATTCAGTAAAACTGACCAACTGTTCTCCAGGTGGATCGTCGCAATAAGCCTGACACTTTATTTCTTCACTTGTGGTGATTTTTTCTTTGCTTCTCAGGAATATATTTCCTGCATGCAGCCTGATCAAAATGCAGGGTAAACAGTAACTGTGAGAACCAGGACGTTTCATTTGCAACTCACTGTGTGTCCTTATTAGAAAATACCTCGGGAAGGGATTCTTTTTTTTTATTTTCTATTCCTCCTTGTTCAGCAGCCGTGACGCCCGGTGCAGTAATGAGCGAGGTGATATTTAGTGGGTGGCCCCTCCTGACTAAAGCAAAGTGACAGCTGCATGCTAGGTTGTAATTTGTTTCTTATAAAACCCCAGTTCGGTGTCCGAGCTCATTACATGTGAGAACGTGTCACAAGCTGCATTTCTCTCGGTAAACAAACAGCAGTTTTCAGGCACCGGCAACCGCCGACCTTCAGGGGCTGATGCAAGATATCATCATACCATCTCTGATAAGCCGTAACGCGGCAAACTGCGATTTTATGCATCTTATACACGACAAAAAATCCTTTTCTATTCCCCCTCCATTGTTTTTCCAGAAGAAATTATTCTGCGGATTTGTTTTTTTGCATCAGCTCGACTGTTTTCAGATAATGGTTTACTGCTACTTTCTATTTTCGGTTGTTCAAAAATACATATATTTTTTTGCAGGTAGGAGATGAATAAATATCTGTGACTTCGAGAGAAGAAGAGCTTCACTGTATCTGAAACAGCTTATTATCTAAACTCTCTGCGCATTGCTTCTTAGCAACTTGCTAGTTTGGAGACTGGTTAACAACCAACCCTCACAGACTCATGAGAGACCAGAAATAGCTGCTGTTTTTAATGATTTTCCCAAAGATAATAGTGCACCCGAACCTGTGTGATAGTGAACAATGAGCCAGTTTGCATTGCAGCAAATTTTTGCTGGTTGGTTCAGGAGTCGGTGCAACCTGGCCAGTGCCGCTGTTTTTTCTTTGTGTTTGCATGGAACTCCATTGTCCACTTGTTGACCCACTTTTGACCTCATGTTAATCCCATTAAAATGTTCACCGTGCAAGTACAATCTAGTCTCACGTTTTAAAAAGACCTCATTTGATCGGCAGATATGATTACATTAAGAACACCCTGCTATCAATGAACTCTGACGATACTTGCAGATTTGTGCTCACTCAATTACCTGAGCATGAACGGGTCATTCTCACCGCAGCCAAAGGAAGGATGAGAGGTTGTTTTGAAAGTACCAATTAAAAATGTCCTTTCTATTCTTGAACGCGCCATGATGCTGAGGTTACAACAGGTTGCTCTTTAACAAATTGCACTAGTTTAACAGCCTGTGAAAACAAGGTCGTCTCAGAATAAAACTAAAATATTTGTCACTGAGCTCAAAATGAGACATAACCACGATTCCCTACTGCACAGCCACACAACCCTCTTCAGCTATTTGTGATTCGCTCTGCATCTTTCAGATACACTTGCGCCGTAACAACAGTGTTTTCAGTCACCTTTTGGATATGGGGAAGTAAATTACAGCTAATCACTAATGTGTGTTTGCAAGAAACGAGAGTTTCAAACCGCATTACAGGCGTGACTCGAAAAAGTCATGTCAATAGAGATACTGAACATCGCTCTGAGTCTGTTCCACCTGCTTCTTTGTTCTGCCAGCAATTAGCATTTACTGTTGTTTCCAACAATGCAATTGGAAGACGCTACCGGGAGAACTCCTTCGGAATAATACATCCGTGTGAAATCCAAGAAGTCGCACGATAAGCATATTTATACCGTCTGCATTTGAATTAATGGAAAAAGCCCACCGTCAGGCTATTTTTGTGGTGAGAGGTTGAAGCAATCTCTTTTTAGAGTTTGGCCGGCAGGCGTCCCGGAGGGCCTCCGGACTCGGAGGCGCATTCGATTATGTTTCCTCTGTCTGCGTCTCCCGAGCGCTTGCATCAACTCGAGCGTGATCGTTTCCGCCGAGCGTGCCACTCTCCCTGATTCGAACATGACTGACATACGAGACCGCCCGAAGCTCAATTATCATATTCATTACCTGAGTTATTGGAAAACCGCACGTGCACTGCTGAACTTTCCACCTCGTACGCGCGCCGGCCGTCCCAGGAGGTAAGTGGTTACTCCTGCCTATTTTCTCCCGCTAACATTAGCCTTGCCAGGGACTACTCCCGTCATGACTCGTCCTATCCGAGCTGCGACTGGCCTGACATGCGGGGAGCTCCCATCAGGACGAATTAGGGAGACCATAAATAAACGTGCGTTCATGGGAAAAGAAAAAAAAATAGAAGGAGCCAGGGAATCAAGACGGACGAGGTTGTGCGACGAAAGTCTTGAATTGAAGTTATTTGAATTCCATTTGGCCTGAAAGGGACCCGAACCGTTGGAACGAACGACTTCATCAGGGCGAGTTGTGATCTATCTTTCTTATTCTTCGTCTGTCTACCTTTCCATCCCTCCCTCCATCCATCCATCCATCCATCCATCCAGCTTGCGTCAGCTACAAAACCGAGCTTACTGCCCTTCTCGCTGCAACCAGGATTCAAACCTTGGTCCTGTTCCAACGTTCTAATTTGGCTCGTTTTTTTTTTTTGGTCCTGCGTGTCAGTGATAATACTTTATATGCATAAGAGCTTATTCATGTTTACTTTGTGTTGTGATGTTTGTCCTTCTCATTGCACCTTCATTTCGAACGCCCCAGGAAGCATCAGCGCGCTTCACGATTGTGCTGCTGAGCTTTGCTGCAATCTTTCAGAAAAATTGGTGGGAGTTTGCAGTCAGTGTCAATCATTCAGTTTCCTGACTGCACACATTGATCCTCTTGCTCCCTCGAAGATACTGCAGCCTTGTTCACTGGTATTTTTGTTTTGTTTTTACATTTTTGCTCTTTTTAATGCTCACACTTTAGGACTGCTTCGACAGGTTGTGGATGCGAGCTTCAGTCAGGAAGTCGTACTGAAGCGAACACAACCTCAGGCAGCTAATGAATGGACGGATCAATTGATTGATTTATGTGTAAATCCTCGCCTGCAGATAGTCCTGAAATCCCCCCACTCCCCCGCCCTGCCTTTATGATTAGTGGTTTCATACGGTGAATGCTAAGTGACCAATACCACACACACACACACACACACACACACACACACACACACACACACACACACACACACACACTGGTCAATAAGGGTATCACTGCCTTGTGCTGAAGTTTTCATTTCTTCCATTCCTTTCTGGGCAGTGCTTGTCAAAGAAATGATCTTGCTTCACTGGTCACTGCATCAGTCACGCCTCACCCCGGAGTTGCTCTGGAAAATTGCCTGGGCTTTAGAATAGTCCTCAGCTCGGGGCACGGACTGGTCTGTGACCAATACCTTTTTTTTTTTTGCCTCGAGAAAATGATTTGTGTGTGGGTTTATTCCCCCCACCCCGCCTCCTACCACCACCACCACCACCACCGGGTCTGAGGTTATGCGGGCAGCCCCCAGAGTATGCCAAGCCTGGTCTTACATTAGTTTTTATGTCTAGTTGAAGGGAAGAAAAAGCATCCGGCTTGTGGTGTCCTTTGGCTCTGTGTGTCCCTGTTTCCTTTATTTATGTGTTTATTCTACAAAAAGACACTCTCTTAAACGAGGCTTCCCCCTTTTCTCCATAGGTATGTAGCCCCGAGCGTCAAATCACTAAACAGCTGACACAGCACAAAAGACAAGGTGAGCCAAAAAGTCGGTGACGATTGGCCACCGACTCTAACATTCAATCATGACAGATAACAATAATTTGATGTTTCACCTTGCAAACGAAACACACATTTAACTGTTTCCTGTTGGTTGTGTGACATTCAGACTACAGCTGTCTTTTCCATGTTGATTGAAAATATCTCCCAAATAGCCCTAAATATGTGTCTTGCACTTGTCAGACAAGCAGAGGACCCTCGAGCCTCATTCGGCCCCATTTGTTCAATGTCTGCTGCTCATGACTCAGCTTTCAAAAATGAACGCAACTGTAGTTTGGCAGGTTATAAACAATTATGTATCTATGTCAAATTGGCGTTGTGTTATATTAGCAGTATATCTTGATGGGAAAAACGTGCTTTGCCAAATTTAGAGACTTCAAAGTCGGTTTATTCCTGTCTCTCCTCTGGAAGCCCTTAGAATCAGTGAAACCTTCTAATATACATCATCTAAATGTGTCGCAAGTAAATGTTATTTACAACCTCACTCCCTTATCTTTTTGAGCCCCTTCAATCACTAAATATTGCGCTACATTGAAGACTAACCTGCTTTTGTGATACCATCCAAAAAAAGGCCCCTTTAGCCCAAGCTGAGACGACCTTTAGTATAAATAATTTGCTGAAAAATCCAATCACACTTGTGACCTTGCAGGCTTCACCGGGTACAAAAAAAAGCAGGAGGGGATGGAGGAGCATCTCTCTGTCACTTAACAGACGAATGGAGCCGCTTTGTTCAAAGCCCCTTGACATCACAGCAGAAGCCCCTCACCTTTTATCACTCACGGCCGTGTCACTTTGCCTGGGAAGCCCTTCGCCGCCGGAATAAGATACAGTGGTGTCGTTTTGTGCCTCGCTTCCTCTGGAGGTAATTCTGAAAATGTTCCCCGCGGCGTTACTTCCAGAGTGTTTATCAACAGATTGGTCATTCCCTCCCGTGATGGATGGGGACACGTGGAAGATGGATGCCCCCCAACTACACCCACACCTGACATACAGTATGATGCAAAGCGTCGTCTGATTTACGCCGGCTCTTCGCCACCATATGGCTCACATCACTCACGCCTCAATGACCAGGGTGGAGACCACTTCATCAGCGAGAGGCCAGCGGTAGTAATAGCTGTGGTCGGGCTTGGACAAGACCTGGGAAGGGCCTCAGGAAGTTCAGGCACATCAAGCCAGCAGCACTCTGTCCCACCCCCCCTCCCCACCCCCCCACCCAACTCATCCACCCACCCCCACCCATTTGCTTATTCTTCAATCAGGCGAGCTTTGTTTATTCGCGGGATGAAAATGGGCCTGTGAGCTCTCTGCCCCGTGTCAATAGACCTGAAGAGGAGAGCTAATCAATGGCGAAGAAGGGATTCAATTTACGTCTGAATCTGAGGCTAATCAGCTAATTTGTTTGGTTGGATGTGGCGTCCTAAGAGGCCATCGACCTTCCCAGATGTCCTGGAAATGAGCAAAAACACTATTTCCATTTTTTTTCAACTTACTTAACCTAAGTAAGGTCGGGATAGAGGCAATAACGGCCTTTGTTTCCTCAAATGATGTTGATGACTAGGAGGAATTGAGGACCAATAACAAGCTGGTTTTCCTCAAGGTAAATATTGGAGAACATCTTTTTTCCAGGTCTCTTTCTTGTACACAGCTGCATTTTTTCAATGCGTTGGGAAGAGTAGGGGCAGAAGCTTTGACTCCATGAAGCATCCCTGACCTGTTCACAGTCTTTTGTGAATCGGACCCTGCAAAGTTACGACCCAGTAAACTCAACCTCATCCTTTAGGTCTTTGAAATGACTCGTCCTGTTGCTGTGGAAGCCAGTAACACCTCCCTGGTTGTCGTGAGGTGTGTGTTCAGGTCCTTGGTGTAATTAAAAAACACATCTAAAGAGCGCGTGCCACCATCACCCATTAAAAATGGAGTTGGTTCTATTCTTTTGGGCTGGGTGTTTTTCTTCAGGCCTCGCTGTGTGCAGCACTTCTTCCCCAAGTCCGCCGGTGTGGAAAATGCCAGTGTTGAGGGAGGCAGATTCTAATTCAGCACGCAACCTTGTGGAAATTATATTCAAACATGATTGATCTGTTTATGCTGGACTGGCGCGGGCAACAATTTCCTATACCTCTCCCAAAGTCGGAGTCATGCGATTTGAAATAAACAGCCATCAGTCTTGTGTCACTCTCCCAAATGACACCATCATGTGTGTTTAGTTTCGTCAGCCACTCGCGCTTTGCTTTGCTTGATGAATTCGCTCATCCGCTCCTTCATTCAATCATCCCCATTCGGCTCATTCATTTAACTCCTTGCTGCTGACAAACAACTGCATGGAGGGGAGGGGGGGTGCAAAGGGAAACTGTGTGTGCTGTTGGGTTTCCTTGATGCAATTCTGTTGTCTGCCTCGCCTTTAATTAGAGCGCGATAACGCGTTTTAAACTCTGCAGCCTCGCGTTGCCTGTGAACAGCTCATAAATAAATTGAGGCGGAACAGCCACTTTTGAACTCGCTGGGCTTTACAGTGCAAGACGAGAGAGAGAGAGAGAGAGAGAGAGGGAAAGAGAGAGAGGGAAAGAGAGAGGCGATGCGCTTGCAAGGATGTGAGGCAGAGACTGACTGGAAGTAGTCTAAGAGAGGAATTAGCCGCGTCTCCTCTTGTGTCGTGTAGAACCGATGTGAGTCAAAGACACAGATTGCAGATACGTGAACATCTTATTGCGCATAATCGGAGGCTGTGAGCGTAGCAGATTAGCGTCCTGTGGCTGTCGGTACTGGAGCCTGATTCAGGGGTGTCGGACTTATTTCTGCCTCATCTCAATGGAGCTGGAGCAGCCAAAAGACGGCATTATATCTCGTAATCAACATAACATCAAATCTAATGCAACCGAAATTTCACAGAAGCCTACACAAGTTCGCTGAAATACAAACTTGGGGAAATAACTGCAGCTTGGAGCGCGCTCCACCTCATCGTTTGGCTTTATTGCTGAAGCTATTTCACTGGCAACGAGGTAGCTGACTTTAACCGCCGCGTCACCGCAGGCGACGCTGACATTCGTCGTTCGTTGTTTTTGATATCGTTTTTTCCTGCCTGACAAATTAGGAGCAGCAGTTATTTACTGAAAAAAAAAAGAAGTTGCACTTGCTCTTTCCACCGTTCACGGTAAGGGCGAGAAAACCTGCTCTCCATCCAGACAGAAGGCAATCGCGATCACTTCGCAAGGCGTGAAATGTTGCAAAAGGACTGTCAGAACATTCAAGGTTGAACCGGGACCCCCTCTGGCAGCCTCCCGCCCTCCTCCCCCTGGCCCCTCCCCTCTTCTGATTCATCCCTCCGTCGTCGCGTGACGTTTCAGGGAACAGCCCCGCGTCGGAACGTCGTGCGGGCGTTCTTGGTACAGCCCAACAAATCTCCCGTGTGGATGTCGCGTCGGGGGCCACGTGTTTATAGACAAACTATAACAATTGACAAAAAAGTGTATTTATTTTTATTGGCCCCCGAGCAGGAGCTGACAACGTTGTTCCGGCAGCGGCAGCGCTGTATGGTACAGGAGGGAGAGCGCTTTACTGACCCATAAACAAACATCCAATTTGGATCAATAAGCCGAGTGGCCAATGCTGCCTGGAGATGCGCGCCGTAAATCTCGGAGGGGCCGCCCGCTCTCTCATTAAATTATAAAGGATCCGTGAGCCGTGAAACACCGAAGCAAAGCATCACATTGGTCGCTAAAAATAGGGAGGCCTAAACAAAAGAGTCTCCGGCCCCCTCCTCCCCTTCCTCCGTCTCCATATTGTTACTCAAGAATCCTTTTAACTACCCACTCTTTTCATTCCCTCAAGTCAGCGGAGAAAAAAGTGCCCAAAGCCTGACATCCCGGCGCGCTGGCGTGTGTTTGCCGGGGTGTCGTCCCCGCGTCAACAAAACACTAACACGTCCCCGTGATGTCACGGCGGAGGGGGATACAGCTGTTCCGGCGGACGGGAACACTCTCGGGGAGGGCTCTCCCTTCCCCGCCAGCAGGTCCGAGGTGCGTCTCCGATGCTCCGATTTGAATTGCAAATCCACTTAAAGTACATAAGTCAGGAGTGCTCCCAGCTAAAATGCAAGCCGTGTTGGGTCTGGAAGATTTTAAAAAAATCATGGACCTTGCACTTAGGAGGATTACATTTTCATGCGCTTAAAAAGAAAAGGAGGAAAGGGAAGGGATGGGAAGGGAAGGGAGGGGGGGAGGGAGTCCGAACGCATCATCATCACCGTCGCCATCATCACCTCAAGTAGGGGGCCATCCCACGCGGGGGGAAGCGATACACCCTCCCGAAAAAAAAAAAAAACATTTCATATTTTCGTGCTAATGAAATTTGAATCTGAATTTCGCAGCCCCTCGTATGTTTCTTCTTTCTCTCCCCGGCGCGGCGAGGAGCGAGTGTGAGGAGGGGTTGCCGCGCTCTCGCTGATGTGAAACTAATCGGGGAGAAGCAGCAGTTTCCACGCCGGTGACTCTTTTCGAGGCCCTGTGGTATAAATATCAACCATCTGCGAGGCCATCTGCATTGGGGTGCTGCATCACGCGCCGAGGCCAAGCCACCGCGCGCAGACAGGTTCCCCGCTCGTGGTGCCACCGACACCGCCTTGCAGGACAAGTCGCCCGTGGTACAGCCGCTCCCGCGGCTCGGGCGGTGCCGTCGCCCGCTCAGACGGAGGTGAGGTCATCGTTTAAAGGGACCATCGCAGTGCAGTAAATCACTTTTCGAGTCTACTTTGGATCCAGATTTAATCTTTCTCAAGAAAAAAACTTGTTTCAGGAGACAACTGGACAGAGATGAAACAGGTTGATGATTTGATTTTTTTCATTTGATGTGCAGAAAAGCAAAAAAGTGAGCGCTACAACCCTGCAACAAGCAGTTTAGGTGTTGTAGCTGCACACCTAAGATACTGTGTCAAGCATCGCATCACTGTATTGGAACAAACTTGGAGGTTCATACTGTGAACCTGTTAAAACAATCAGTAATATCTATCAAATAAAGCTACTTTTTTGTCTATTTCACCATGTGCAATCAGCGATATGTTCAAACAGAATACATGCGATCAAAATGTGATGAATTGTCATTATCTGGTGAAGAAGCAGGTGTTTTTACTGTGGTCCTATAGTGTTCTGTACTTCCTGCCTTTTTCACTTCACTCCACTGTATTGCAGCTCAGGCCTGCACACGGACTCCTGTGGAGTTTAGTTGCAGTTGTATGGTGACCTTTTGCTCCCCCCCCCCTCCAAAAAAAAGAATAAAAGACACAAGGGAGAAGGTATAGAAAACAACCAATACTAAAGCAGTGAGTGTGGCTGCACACCAACATCAGACACACAAGTCTAAACAAGACGGGAGACGCCGAATCAGCACGTCCTCGCCGTCTCTCAGAAGCAACGTAATTTGTCGCCCATTTTTTTTCTCAATGCGGCCCCACTGTCTTCTTCTACGCCGTACAGCAATAAAAAGGGGGGGAAGACGAGAGGCAGTGTATGTGTGTCGCCTCGCGCGTGCGAGACATTGTTTGAAGCTATCTAGTTATTGGAACGGAAAGGAAGGGAGGCGAGGCTGGTGCTGAAGAGGAGGCCACTTGAGGGGGGGGGGGGGGTGGAAGAGAAAGGGAGGGAGCAGGGGGGCCACAGGCGAGCGAAAATCCTTTTGTTATTTCTGCTGATTGTTAAGACACAGAAAAGAGGGATTAATTTGTCTCAAGGTCTGAAAGCAGCCATCAGCAGACACACTCCTCAGTTTTTTTTTCCCCTAACCTCCCCCCCTCCTCACTCCCTCCCCTCCCTAATCTCCCCCCTGTTTGTTTACAGAACTTAGACCATCGCTGCTCTTGTAAAACATCTTACCCAAAGCCAGTGAGGGGATAAATGTGGCATGACGGGTTTCGGAAAGATCGGCGGAATAATCCCGAGATCGAGATGCTGCCGGACAAATAGCACAATGAAACGGTGAGGGGAGGAAAAACCCCGGATTCAGAGAGGAGACAGTGAAACCGCCTTCGATCACATGCATGTAAAGTCCTACTGGCGTCAAAGTAAAGTGGGAGCCTTTCAGTGTGAAACATGCTGTGCTGGTTTTTTTGAGAAGACTCCTAAAAAACGGCTGTGGAAGAGATACCAAGACCCCTCCCACCTTCATTGATAAGGACATTTAATGCAGAATCAATGAGACAGTAATGAAGCTACGGTAAAGGAGTTTAAGTGCAAACTAGAGTCAGGTTAGAAAAAAACACATTTACAGTTGATGTTGAAGCTCTCATGCTCAGCAGGTGGTCTTTATCAGTCCGTTGTGATTTTCTTTCCTCAATAAAAATGAATAAGTTCAGTTCTTAGAACAAAGAAATCAACAGTTGAATCAAATGAGGCAGGCTCACTCTTACGTCTGCACCTTCTGAGCTTTATTTGTCTCCTTCCTACACATTCGCTCGTCACTCTTCTCATCCTTCTCACACTTTGGCAGTTCATTTTTAATGTCAGTGAAGGAACTTAGTCATTATTACTTTGTAACAATGTGAATATGCTGCAGGAGTGAAGGACGACCTTGTTCTCATATACTGTTTCTGGTCCTGATTCCTAATGATTCAAAGCTGACATTAGTCCTCAGTTTGTTTGCTTCATTCCTCCACAGAATCAAAAACTATGCTGGTATGTTGTATTATATTGAAGCTATGATGGAAAATAGTTCTATCATTATCATTATTCATAATGCACATGATCACCTATTTATTAATATTCATACTAAACAGATGCAACTAGTAAAGGGTCAGACAAACCCAACATTAATTCAAGATGTTTGTATATTAATGAAGCTTCTTTACTGATTGGTATCTAAAACGCACCACCTCCTCTTTCAGCAGCATCAGATGTGTTGATTGTTATGCAAATATTTAGTGTAATTCAAAATGACTTCACTGCAGGGACCCCCACGTGCCATCACAGAGCGCGTGTCTCCACCAGCCTGAATCCCACCAAGTGTCTGGCTGCATGGAGGCGGTGGGCTGCGTGCACCGGCCATATCTTCAAGTGCACGGCACCCCCTGTGACGAGCCTGCCGCCGAGTGTTGCAGGATGCTCAGGCTGTGTAACAGAACTTCAGACTCTAGAGGTCTCCATCCTTCAGCATCCCCTCATCCTCCACCTATTCGCCCTCCTCCCTTCTCCTCCGCCTCCTCCTCCTCCTCCGCCTCTCTGGCATTTTGTGCAGCGGAGGAGGGAAGGAGGAGAGACTGCTGAGGAGGAGACAAGAAGGGGACCCTGAGACAACACGTCCCACGCCAGAGCCCAGACAGCCAGGGGAACTTTGATTTGACGCCAAGTAGCCCGCGATGACAATGACGACGGAGGGAGACGGCCGCGTTCCTTGTCCTCCCTCACCCCCTCGCTCCTCTTGAGGGGGCTTAGACATGTCGGGGCGTGCTCAACACATGATGTCCTCCGATTCTCGTGCTCAATGAAGATTTATTCATCCCCGATTTCGCTCCTCGACTCGCCGACGGTGCCGCTGCGTTGTGCCTGCGCTTAGGTCAGCCCGAATGAATCCGAAGGCAGTCTGAGCGCATTGTTTCCAGCTCCGTTGCATATGGGATTTCCAGCCGTGATGTCTGCAATATTTCGCTCTTTGTTTCTGGGTAAGTCACTTTGCATTTTCTCTCTCGCTTTCTAAAGACACTGGCTTACATTTCCCTAAAAAAAGAGGAGGAGGCATCGGAGCTTTATTCGCCCGACAATCGCTGCAGAGGATGTGGACGCCGGGGTCCGTTCGTGCCATTGACAGCGGTGTTTTAAATGTTCGCCTCTCATTGTTGAAGACGTCCTCAAACAAACACGTTTTAGGCAGCCAGCGACTCCAAAAAATGATGTCAGACTATATTCATTCCACCTCTTTTCTTGTTGCTCCTTTCTTGGCACCCGATTATGCGCATGCAGCGAGGAAATAAGCATTAATCTTTTGTTGCGCAATTTAAAAAAAAAAAAAAAAGAAAGGGGTGGAAAAAAATACCAGTGAATCTTTATACGCAAGTGAAGAGGGGGGGCTGCTCTCTGAGGAAGAGGGGGAGGAGGAGGTCTCTGGAATGGAACAAATGAAAAAGGGGGATAAAAGTTCACCTGGCCCCTCCCTTTATAAGAAAAAAAAAGCTCTGCTGTCCGGTTTGATTGACCCCTGCACATGCTTGCCTTTGACATGCGGTTGTTCAAACAGCAGGGCCTGCCTGCTGCAAGATGTACAGAAACGCACTGTATCGCAACAACTCCCTGCTGGCTTTGACATTTCCCTTTCTGCTGTTTTTCTGCTGTTGGCCCATTTTTTTTTAACTGTCCACATCATCCTAGTGTCTCGGCGCCCGGCCTTGCTGGAAGGTGTGAGTCGGAATAAAAAAAAAAAGAAACCTGGAGGAGGTTCGTCATTAATCAAAGACGTCCCGCGAGCACGCGAGACACCATCCTTTGTCTAATTACTATTATTTCTACTCGCAGCAACGCGCTTCGCTGTTTTCAGCCATGTGAGTGCAATGGGTGAGGGGGGGGGGGGGCAGGAGCCAGAAGCTTCCAGGTCCCGAGCTAAATTGGGAATGTTTAATTCCACTGTGACTCCTCTGACTGGAAGTTACTGTAGCACCGCGAGGCGCAGGCAGTGTGAGCGACAAGCACTTCCAGTAAGGGGTGGGGGGGGGCTTCGTCTCCCCCTGCTGCTGCTGCTGCCTCTCCACCTGCACATTTTTTTTTTTTTTGCTTTGTTGGCTATACCTGCACAGGAACTGTAGTCTGAAGTCTGCAGCCACCCCACCTCCCCCTCCCCTCCACTCAGATGCAAGGTCTTAGAAAACATTTGGAATCCCCCCCCACCACCACCAGTATTGTACCAACAGTGGCCATACGAAGCACAAACGCACGCGAAAGCTGGCAGCGCCTTGCTCGCTGGTTGGCGTCCAAAAATCGTGCTCCAGTCTTTGTGAGGCGTGCTGCTCGTGGCGTTGCAGTCTGGAGAGAAATCAAAGGAGCCCAGCATCCGTCTTCAACTCTTTTTTTATCGCATTTTGTACGGAAATACAAATGACGGTTTGTTTGCCGACGCTCGATCGTGACTTTAAATGCACACAAACGAATTTCTGGAGCGAGTTTGTTATCCTGCTATCCCGTCCCTCCTGTTGTTGTTGTTGTTATTGTTCTTGGCTGTGTGATCTGTCTGCAAAGCGCTGTGCCCTTTACCCAATGCATTCTGGGTAAAAAAAAAAAAAAAGGCTGTAGAGGTTGTGAATAAGATCTATAAAGATAAAAAACAAACTGCGGGATGGAGATGTCACGCGGGCCTGTGTACATGCTGACCTGTTAGGGGCTTACATCGGTAGGCCGCTGTGTCCCACAGTGTGCGCTCGGTGATGGCGGCCATTGATCCTCAGTGTAACTGAAGGAGCTGAGTCGGCAGTTCGCGGCGCATACCTGCACATCTGCTGGTTTCGTTTATCGTCCCTGTGATAAGGATGGATCCCAGTGGCGCGGATGTGGCGACCACCATGACGACGACACCGAGGCAGCGACCGGTTCTAAAAGAGAACCAAATCAAAACACGAGTGTAGCACGACAACTTGCGACTTGTTGCAAAGAAATTGCAGCGCGTTTTTCTTAAAATAACCCGCACGCCTGTGCCTTACAGTCTTAAATGACTCGTTGTTGCCATGGTGAGACATTCCCCCCCCCCTCTTTCCCTGTCATGTTTGTGACAGGGAAAGGGGAACTATGAGACAATTCATGCAGCTGAAACTGATATCACTGGACTGCACGTCCGCTGCAGTCGCAACCTGGGTCAGACGTCTCTCATGCAAGAACAAAATATCTGCCAGTCAGCTAATTCCCCCCCCCACCCCCCCTCCCCGACCAAGGAGATGCATGTGGCCGTTTTAGCGAGCTCTGCTCTGCTGAGGCCAGACACAAAAGGAGCATTTCACCCTAAAAGTTACAGCCGATTTCCAAATCGACACTGTGAGTTCAGGGAAAAAAAAAAGGGAGGAAGAGGCTGTTTTATGAGGGGAAAAAAACAGAATCAATAGTCATTATTGGAGTCTCGTTTTCCCCCCGACAATCCCACAGACGTCCTTAAATTAATATCTGTTGGAGATGTAATATCCACTGTTCACATTACAGATAAGTAGCACAATTAATTGCCACAGAGAGTTCCGCCGCTCCCCCCCCCTCCTTTGGGAAACCTGCCGACGCCGAGTGAGAAATCGGAACAAGGTCAAATAAAGTAGCTCGGTACCGGCACGGTGCAGTCTGCAGATTCGGCCAGGTGAAGGAGACCAGTGATTGATTGCCTGTCTGTCGCCCCATCCCCATCCCCCCCCCCTCTCTGTGCCAGGATTAAATGATTCTGAATGAGGGAATTTGAAAATGACTGTCCAAGAAGTAATAACACAGAGTAAGTCACTTGACAGGAATGTAATTGGAAAGTATGAGGGGCTTCTTTTTTTTTATGTGAGATCCAAACCTCTGCAGCCTCACTGGATGTTCGTCAGAGCCACACTCTATAAGAGAGAGTGTGATCCTAGCATCACAGTGGGGCTTTTTGCTATTGGTGTGCAAGTGTGTGTGTGTGTGGGGGGGGGGCTGCTGTGCATGTGTCTACATGCATATGGGCACAAAACAGTGACAAGATGGCAAGATGCTAATGCACGCTCGCTAGTGTTAGATGTAGATAAAGAGAGCAGTGGCTCCAAACTGAAATTCTGTCCCCATTCTATATTTAGCATGTCTGCCGGGGAAGGCAGAGGATCTCTGAAATGTGAAGATGACAGGAGCCTCCTGAGCCAGAGGTTATGAAGTGACATCTTGATGTGTTTGTGCCTGAATCACACTCCCACACACACACACACACAGACACACACACACACACTCACATCCAGCCAGAGTCTGCTGACATTCCCACAAAGCCAGAGACATTTCGGTATCTGACGTCTAGTTACCATACATTAAGGCGCGGTTTTGATCTCCCCCATTTGACTCACATTATCCCTCGACGCTATCGCTCGGCGTTCCCTGTGTGTTACCGCAGCTCCAAAAATATTTGTTTTCAGGGAGGATGTGATGAATCTGGCAGCCCTGCTGCATGTAACATGAACATGCACGTTATTTAAGGCATTTGTCAGTTAGGTCTGAACTCCATACGCCCCCCCCCCCCCATCGCTTCATCCTGTAAAAGCTTGCGCCTGTAAATTACTTTGAATCTGGCAGGTCCATTTACTTGTATTGATTATGTTTGCTTTATGAATATGCAGACATATAAACATGCCAAGCGCTTTCCCCCCCCTCACGTTGCACGTTTGCTTTGCGCCTGAAGGTGCAATGCAAACACCACCGTGCACACAGGAACGCGCAGCAGCCCAGAACGGTGTGCCTTTAAACTGCCGGACGTCCAGTCCAGTGCAGCTGCAGTCGTTGCAAGAAAAAAAAAAAAAAGAAAAGGGCTTGCGGTGGATTTTTTTTTCCCTCCTCGGTAAAGGACTTCCCTTCCACCTCCGGTGTCCGTCGCTCCACACGCCGCGCAAAATGTAAACAGACTTCCGTCGGAGACGGGATCGCCTTACTCGGAGCAAAAGTGGCCGATCTGGGCGCCTCGGCAAAGGGCGCAGCCCGCGGGAATACAAACGCCGTGCCAAGGGGCGGGGCGGTGGGGGCGGTGGGGGTGGCTGAGGAGACGGCCTGCAGAGGAGCAGCAGAGGTCCAGCCGTCCTCAGAACAATTGACCCATATCATTAACAAACGCTGATTTGCCTTCCAAGCACTTTCCCCCCGATGTGCGCGGCCTTTGAATGACAGCGTGCTTCCGTGAATAACAAGCCGTCCTCCTTTTGTACCTGAGGGATTCTTCATGTTTCATTGATTGTGGTGCTTTTAGCCAGAAGGTCTTTCTATTCTGTGGCAGCCTGCTGAATGGCCGGCTTTGAAAGAGAGTGTTTGTATGTGAAAGTGTACCTGCTTTGTACAGTAAGTGCTTTTATTCCTACAAGTGGAGGAGAGAGAGGCAGGTTATATATATTTCCATCGCAGCGCACCACATTAACATAGTCTTTGCTGGATTCTTTCTTTTTTTTGGTGGTGGCGGGGGGTGGGGTGGGGGTGGGGGTGGGGGTGGGGGGTGCTGCTTCCACTGTATCTCTTTGTGTGACAGTTTCTTCATCCTCCTCCCGGTGTGTCTCTACCGCAGCCATAATTTCCGAGCCATCCAGGCGTTCATTCTGCATGGGGCCTTTTGTCACTCGCATCTTGTAAAACACAAGACACATGCTCAGACAGAGCCGGGTTTGTGTAGCGTTTCTGACCTATAAACTCCCCCCCCCCCTCCCCTTTTCATCCTGCGCTGGGGGAAAATTACTGCCAGATTATTTTGGAACGTATGAACAGGAACTGCCTATTTCACTTCACTGCTAATCTTTGACAGATGTTCTGGAGAGGCTCACATTCGCGATAACCGGAGCCACATGCGGCGCCGTACGCTTGGCATACGTCGCGCCGCTCTGCCACGCAGTGATGTTATCACACAATGAAAAATATAGGCAGTTTACTGGAGGTCAAACAACTTTTTCATGAAAGATGTAGGGGGATCATTTTTCTTTTCACTCAGTGCTTTCCAATAAAGGGGTCCGGGACCCCCTTTTAGGGGGGTGGCGCTGTAGAGCACGAGAGGCTTCATGTGAGATTTGATTTTTAAATCCATCATTTCAAAGAGCGGCAATATGAGGCCTTTTTTTAGAAGCACATGCAGATTTTTTTCTTTTTCTTTCGAAGGCTGCTGCTTTTGTTGTTTGTCGTTTCTGCCAGTGTTTGGCTTCACTGTGATGTCGTTCCAGATCGACAGTTAAAGGAGGGGTCCACAGCCTTTCTTAGAGGCAATTAAGGGGAGAGGGGGCTCCAGGGGGGGGGAAAAAAATAGCAGCTGACAGCCAAACGAGTACGAGAGCCAATATTGTGCGTCACTTGTGTCCTCTTAGTCAACACAGTTTCAGAGAAGATTAAATCTGCACTGGTCCAACTGGAAAGAAACAACAGTGAGTCTGAGCTCGTTCAGATGACTGTAGACTATTACGAGACATTCAGAACAACCTCGACGAGGAGCCGTGATCTGTGATGATTCTGGAGGAGGGCAGGTTTTGTTCTGTGGAGAAATTTGCAGAATGATCCCCAACTTTCAGTAACTTCAGTTCCTAATCTGTGGATTAGGGATTAAAGCGGTTTACTCAGGGGACGATAGTGACACCCACAAATGAACAGCAGGTGTGATAAGTCATTACTTGTTCATTGTGAGCAACAAATATCTCAAAAGTCATTAAATGCCGGCATCTTGGGGCTGTATAACGGGCACGTTTTGAACCGTCATCAGTTGAAGGTTGCTTCGTGATAAAGGAAGCTGTTCTGGTCCACTTGATGTTGGATTTGGCTGTGAACTAGTATGACTCTGACCCTTGTTCCAGAGAATGGTCATTTACTTAACTGCTCGTTAGTGATTGGCCAGTTAGCGGAGTCATTGATTAATCAATTGGGAGAAAAATGAAGATAAACCAATCGTTCTTTTTGTTAAAACTAAAAAAGAAAAAAGCTTTGAAGCCATCATTGAATGCCCCCGACCCCACCCTCCACCTAATAGGCTCCTCTGGTATAATGTTCATTGGAGCTGAAGCATGATTCACCATTTAATGGTCAGGGTGAGGCAGCTACCTGCCCAGTGATAGTTAGCTGGGGCAGACTGAGGTTTGGGTTGAATCGCTAAAAACAAAGCAGTCACCAGTGACTCAAAGCAGCAGAACCAACCTGCTGGATTCACTCTCACCCCTGACACCTCAGCATGAAAACAGATAGTTGTTTTAGTCTCCCAGATGTAACAAATTCCTGTTTCCAGTGTCTTTTTTGATGTGTCTTCAATGTTGTTCAAGCAAACCAAGCAGGCAAAGCTTTCACCTTGAGCTCAGAGCAAAAATAAAGGGAATCGATCAAACCGAAAAAGTAGTCAATAGATCGCCCAGGAAGGGAAATAATTAGTTGTGCTCGGCCTTTACATCCATTCTGATCACTTCACTTTACAGGAGGCTAATCCTGATGGAGGGTCCTATTAGGTGACCGCGAGACGGCGGCGAGCGTCGCACCGGTCGCCTTATCCTTCACCCCATCACTTGACCCCGCGTTGCCTCCAGACGTTCCGCCGGCCGACCCAGCAGATGGATGGCGTTAACCCCTATTATTACGGGAGGACTCATTAGCATTGCAAAAAAAGGCACATCAAAAATGCATAATTTAGAATAAAATATAGATCGAGCCGGAACGCTTTGCTCTCGCTCGCCCATTATCGCGACTTTTAAACGCGACCCTCACGTGAGCGGGCGCCCTGTCCTCGCCGGTATCTCCCCGTCAGCCTTCCAGTTACGTAACGTGTTTCTGGCGTGTTCCGTCGCGTGTCGGGGCCAAGAATGGGAGTTGGGACATGTAAAGGGGCGGGGGGGAGGGTTCAAAACAAGTCAAAAGACTCATCATATCAGTATCAGCCGCTCTGAATCTGAAAAAGACAAAAAAAAAAAAGGCCAGCCCCCTTTAAAATATTAGTGAGTTGAAATATTGACACTGACACACTGTGGAGCCCTCCAGCTCTCCGCAATCCATTCAGCCGAGGCCATTTTTATTTTTTCCCCCCTCTAAAGGGAAGGAAGGTTCGCAGTGGTGAGCAAACTGTGAGAGTCGATGAAGCGAGCGCAATCACAGCTTCTTTGCGGCTCTCTCGGAAAGACGCGCGGGGCGGTTTGTCTGTTTTTTGCCAACGTAAATGTTTTTAATCAAGGTCCGCGCTTGTTCTTGTTGTTTTTTTCCTTGAGCCGGTTTTAGCGTCGAAACGGAGATAAATGCCGGTGCCGACGGCGGGGCGGGAGCGAGGAATTGTCCTCCATTGATTCACCTCGCCGAGGATCCGCCTCGATATTAATTCTTCATCGCCATCGACGTCCTTGGGGAACGGGGTCCGGGTCCGCGGCCCGTCAGCCCCACGCAAGGGGGGGGGGTGCTTAAAATTCATGCATCTGGCTAAAAGCACCATTTAAAATGATTTGTTTATCAGGAGTGGGTTGGGAAGGGGAGGGGGTGGTGGTTGAGATGCTATCATCACTGAGCTTGCAGCCCCCCCCCCCCTTGTTGTGGTGCTTTCAAGTGCTTTCTGCCTTAGTGGGAACTGGCAGCGCGGAATAACGCTGGCATGCTTGTCTTCTCGAAGCAGAACATGCTTTTGATCTATGTTCTCTGTCTGTGAAATAGCTCTTGTTTTCTGTGCGGCTGCGCCGTCCAACTGTGCAGAAGAATAAACAGCTAAAAACAAGGGGGGGGGGGGCGGGGAGAGGGAGAGGGGGGGATCCATATAGCTGAGGTATCGCTCTCTTCCAAACTGGACAGTGGGTGAAGCCAATCAGCAGCTCGGGTCAACCAATCGGAGGCCGGACCCCCCTGGAGCGCGTTTGGAATCGCTCGTCTCGAGTGACAGCGCGTCAACCCCCCCCACCCCGCCCCCTCTCCCCGTTAAACCGTCTGCCAATAATTGATCGCTCCTTTCCTATTCGCTTACCGCCCTAAACGGTCACGGGGCGCACCTGTCAGAACGTGGCGCCGCGCTGCGCCTCCGCCTCGCGCGGGGGGTTATTGATCGTCGGCGTCCAGATTTTCGACTCGGACGCTCTGGTGGCGTCACGAGGAGAATCGGCGAGAGAGCGCGGAGCTGTAACCCAGGAGGGGGGAGCTGGAAGGGGGGGGGGTCTTTACATCAATCTACATAAAACAAAGAATCCTGTCGACAGGGAAAGATCCTCCAGCACACTTTTATTTATTCCTGTACTGCACCAGTGCACAAAGCATCGACTCCCCCCCCCTTCCCCCCGCCTCCTTCCCTGTGTAGATGGGATTCAGTTGTAATTCAATCGCTTTGATTGACTGCATATGAATGAATGCAACTTGCACTGCACCAAAACAATGGCAGCAGCCCGGGCAGGGTTGTTATTTTGTTTTCTTTTCTTTTTTCTTCTCTTCCCTTTTCTTCCTCCGCCGCGCTCCCAATCGGGAGCCGACCGAACCAACGGGAGGAAATGTTCCACGTCGCTCTATTTAGACGCCCGCTGCTCCTTTCAATTTGAAGCAGTCTATTAGCCCGGCGAGCAGGACACTCCATTAGGTGTTTTGAACCCGCGCGCTCCGTCGTCTCACTCCATTTCCTCTTTTGCTCGCCAGTCTTTCCCCTAAAGCGTCGGTGGCTTTAATCAGCGGGAGGGGTGGGGGTGGGGGTGGGATGCGGGGGGGGCTTCCTGCCCTTCAAGCATTTATCTTCTGCCGAGTTTGGTTCGACCACGGAGCGGCCAGGAAAGACCGGGAGATGGATGGCGTTTTCCAGGGGGGGGAGTGGGACTTTTCGGTGGCCATTGATTGGAGGGCCAAAGACAAAGTGGGCTTACCTGCACAGGAGGAGGGTCCCCCCCCCCCCTTCCACTTTTGCCGCATGAAAGTTGAAGTCGGGACTCGGGCCACCTGTCTGGTCAGATCCAGCCTGAGTTTTCAGATCGGTCAGAAAATAGAGAGAGAGAGAGAGAGAGAGAGAGAGAGAGAGAGAGAGAGAGAGAGAGAGAGAGAGAGAGTCACCCATGCAGTCAGAGACGGGGTCTGGATTTATTTATGGACTGTAACAAAACTTTCAAAATGACCTTTAAAACTCAGCGAGATCCGCAATTCTGCTGATTAATTCTTTATGGGGGGGGGGAGGAAAAAAAATCCTTGGTCATCAGAACCTTACCTTGTAATTGCCGTTCAGTAGGAACTGTAAAATGCAATGATTTAGGTCCGGCCTCGGGTTTCCAGCCCCCTTGCTCTCTCTTGCACTGAGCGTCGCGTGATGGATGGTTTAATTATCCAACCGCATCGCCAGCTATTCAGTCTCTCATTGCCCCCTGCGAAACACATTGTAAACTAAATATTGTTGATCAATCGCGGGGGCCTGTTCACAAATTAAGTGTGTGCCGTGCCTGATTGCGCCACAGCAAACCCCCCCTCCCCCCTCCCCCTCCCCACCCCCCTAGTTCTTCACATTAAAGAGCGTTTGCATCTTTTATCAGGCCAAAAGGTCGAGAAGTGTGTTTCCACAGGAAAGATAAAGTCGCTTATTCAGAAGCTCAGGCTGTGGTCAGAGTACAGGAGTGCTGAGGAAACCTCCCCCTCCCTCCCTCCCTCTCGCCTTCCCTCCCCTCCTCCCTCCCTCCCTTCTCTCCTCCCACCTCTTCTCCCTTTTTCCCAGCAAAGTGGTCGAGAACAGATGGCACCACCACCTTTTTTTTTCCGACTCGTTAGACTTGACTTGTTGATGAAATGAAGCCTTTATGCTATGCTGCCCATGCAGATGTGTAGCTGTGCATTTTTTCCCCATGTATCATCTGTCATATATGGCCCAGCAGTTGGGGAGTTTGAACCTATAGC
>JAUESF010000016.1:7860362-7877337 GCA_032274765.1 Malacoctenus tetranemus | reverse complement strand
GATGAGAAAAGTCAGTGAAAATGTGAGGATGAGAACGTTTCTTCCGTGCGTGTTAATGTGTTTGTGACCGTGCCTCAGGTCCAGAGGGAGCTCTGTTCCAGCATTCAGTGGAGGTGCCACAGCTGAGGTCGGAGCTCCTCAAAGACCTGCGGTGAGCAGCCGGCTGCATCCCAGCAGTGGCGTCCGATTCCTCCCTCTGAATGAACCAACTCGCCATGTGAACAAAAAAACCTCAAAGAAATATTGAGACAATCAGTCAGATGATGTCGATTTATCAACGATTATTATGGTCTGTGTGTTCAGGTTGGAGTCTCCCACCCGCTCTCTCAGCATGGACGCACCCAAAGGCGTTCACATCAAAGCTCTGGCCGGAAACATCGAAGCTGCTTCCAACATGGACGTCATCCTGCAGTCGAGTGTGGGACTGGTGAGACCAAAGTGTTCCGCTCCACTTCTTGGCTGTTTGCAACATGGACACAGTGTCGCACCATTTCTATAACATCAGAGGTTCAATGTGACAAATATTACACAGTTTGTCCAAAACTTCCCAGTAACTGAGGAGTTGATCATGGATTTTATCACTGGATTTTAGTTCAAACAAAACGAAGCAACACTAAAACTAAAGAATTCAAATCGATGCAAGAAAATAATCTGAGACTCAAGGTTGGACGATCCTTGAATCACCAATAAAATCAGGGACATTTTTCCAGATTTCAGCTAGTTTGGAACCTTGAACGCTGCCAGTGTGTCAGTGTGTTGTGTTGTGTTGTGTTGTGTTGTGTTGTGGTGGTTTGCAGTTTGTGAGTTTACGTGATTGGATCTGGCTGAATCGGGTCCCTGTAAATATTGTGGTGCTTCAAAATGACCGGACTCCATAAATAATCTCCATCACAGGCACTTTCTGACCTCCCCGAGTTAATTCATCGTCTAGCGGCAGATTTCTATGACAACAAGGCTTCAGGGTATAATACACCCTCATCTGTCTTCTTCTGTTAATGTAAAGACGAATGGAACGCACCCCACTGTGCTTTATCTTCCGTTTTCACTACGGGTTGTTGAGCTGGTTCGGTTTCATGCACGAAAACTTCCCTGCTGACTCGTTTGCCACGTCTGTCCCCCCCCCCCCCTCCCCTGTCCTTGCCCTCCTCACTGTCCTCGCAGCTGGTGCTGGACGCCGAGACGGTGCGCATGCCCAGGCTGCCCCAGAGCGAGGAGGGGGTCGCCGGGAACGCGCAGGGCCTCTTCGAGGTGTGCGTGTGCCCCAGCGGCAAGCTCTTCCTGTCCAAGGCCGGCAGAACTTCCACCTGCAGCGACAACCAGGAGTGCTAGGTGGACCGGGAGGGTGGACCGGGAGGGTGGACCGGGAGGGTGTCCCCTGGGACGCGACGAGCACAGCAGTACGCATCCAGATGCTTTATTCCACAAGTGGAGCTCTGCAGAGCTCACAGGACACACCCAGGCCCCGTGCGAACACGGACGCCTGCCGGCAAACATGCCGCAGACGTCACAGGATTCGCCCTCTTCCTCCAGCTGTTCAACGGAACAACACACTGGCTCTCTGTACGACATCCGTCTGCATCACAAGTTTGGTGGACAACTTCTTTTTACACACACAGTATCATGGCTGGGCAATGAGGAGCTGGTAACAGCTTACATCCTATGCAATATTATCTCGCGGTGCAATAAATTTAAAGTCGACACATATCAAGGGCTTGGAAAAAAAATTACAAAGTAAGAGTCCCCCGAGAATGTTCTCCAGAAAACGGTTGATTTTTTTTGGGGGGGGGGAGGGGTTATTCAGGCCCACCAGGCATCCAAGCCCTTGGTATGCTGTGTTTGTGTTGTGGTGTTTGAACGTGTCTTTATTTAAATATGTGGGCAAAATGGTGGAACCTCCGTTCATTTTTGTTCATCATCAGAGATCCGTCCCCCCGCCCCCGTTCCCCCTCCATCTCAGATTCAACAAGTTGCCACAGACTTGGCTCTCATTTAGCTTCAGCTGCTCAAACGGGTTTTTAAGTGACTGAAGCACATAAAAGTAAGGTACAAGCCTCCGTGGCACCACATTGTGTGACGACTCGTCATGTCATCTGTGTATATATGTGTGTGCTGTTTTTATGTTTTGTGTGTGAAATGGATTGTTTTATTTTGAAGCTCTTGTAATTATACAGAGAGGGTGAAAACTGTATTTTCAAGCACAATCAGGTTTGATGAACAGTCGTGTGTTGAAGTGCTATCTGACTCGTTTCTATAAGATAAGGTAAAAGGCAGAGGACAGAGTTTACAGGTATTGGTAAACAAAGACTCCCACTTCATGTTGTCATCAGGGCGTTTTTCCTATGTTACTGCTTGTAATATTTGGGATCTCACAGACTTGACATTGACCCTGATTTGCAGTTTTCATTAGTGTTCTGGTGCGTTTTGATAGAGTGCAACGTGTATTTATTCATTTTTGTATGTTGAATAAACTTTGTGCTATTCTTCTACGTGTTTGTCTGCATTGTTAGTGATTCTCAACGTGCTGGAAGCTTCTTTTTTTATGTCCTGGGGGAAAAAAATGAAATTGTCTGTTTGGTTCATCAGGATCAAGGCGGAGACACATGCAATAAGAACAAACCCCCATTTTTGGCTCTTTTATGCTCTCTAGCGGGCCTCTCAGGTACTGCAACTTCGATGAAGCGGCGGCCCAACAGATCTCAGTTGAGGCACAACACAACGAGATGATGCAGACACCATGATGAGCTGTGCTCTGAAACCTAACAGCAGACCAGGCAGTTCATAATGCAAGGTAATGTCAGCATTTATGTGAAATCTGTTCATTGAATATCCACATACCAACATATATGGTGTTTATTTGTATATTGTATTCACATTTATATATCTTAAACACATGAAGCCTGTTTGTGTTACAATGAGATTGTCATGTGATTTATATTCATGGGTATGACATCATTTCTTGAGGGTTTAAAGAGACTGAGCTTGTGGTGTGTTCAGGTGAAATGCCTCAAATAATGAATCCAGAGACAAAAAAAACGCCACAGTTTGGTTTTGGGGGGAATTTATTCGGCCTTTCTATGGCACAACGTACATGAACCTGTTGGATACACGAGAAATGTCGAGGTTGGTTAAAGGGGACACTGTTACTTGGGTCGCCTCAAGCTTCAGGTGACCACATGTATGAAAGGAGCAGATATGAACTATGCTCCTTCTTTGTTTTGAACTTCACATGTGGTGACGGTGGTTTTTCCCTTCAAACTAGAGGCGAAATAAAGCAGTAAAAACAGGTCAGCACCACAACTCGGTGTTGCACTGATGTTTCTTCACCGTGGAAGATCATACAAAAACAAACGTATGAACATGATGACGTCATGCTCACTAAAAGTTACCACGCTTGTATCCAGGTTAGAGTCTATATATGGCTATTCAGTTCACCACAATGTCTTATGGTTAATTCCCACTGATAAAAAGAAGAAAGAAAACGCCTCCGGGGGAGCGACGCTACATTCACCATCTCCACCTCTTCCCTCCTTCCTCCAGTGGCTAACAGCAGGATTTATGATGCTCTCCAGCTTTGAGCAAATGTGGCTCACACGCACAGTTCATAATGCAGCAAATAGCCCCAGTGATCAACAAACAAACAAATAAACAAACAAACAAACAAAAACTACAGTTTAGTTTAAATGTAAGAAAAATATTTTGTATCCACAGTTGGATTTCCTTTTGAGGGTACATGAGCAACAAAATTTAAAAAACGAAAGAAAAAGGTGCATTGTCCATGAAGGAGTGACTGGCTTTAGTTACAGAGATGTACAACATTTACAGAAATCATGATGAAACAATCGGAAACAGATACAAAAATGAAAATGTACAAACATGATTGTATTTTCTTGACTGGCTGAGCAGACAGGACACGATTAATGACAGTTACAGCAGTATTTGACAGAGTCGATCTATTTCGTTACAAGCGAAGGATCCTACACTCAACAAGTTTTCAGTAGCAAGAAAATAGAGTTAGTATTTATTCATTTCATTTGTTTCTTCACTATAAAAGATAAAGTAAAAAAAGCAGCATCTTCTTTCCTAAATTAAATACAATGTGGGGACTTTGGTAAACAAAACATTGCTGAGGCATCAGTATGTACAGCAGATGCACTAAATGTGTGTTTCCACACCTCACAGCGGATGTATGGGACAGCCTAACAACAGGTTACGGGAGCCATACATGTGTTCACTTTGCATGGGCCTCAGAAAACGCCGCCGCGGGTAGAAACTGCATATGTACCATAAAGCTGCCAGCTTGATATTTCAGTTTGATCCGATGTTGTAGAAACGATCAGTATTGCACACAGCCGGAGGCGTCCTCTGGTCTCACCGAGGGATCGATGCATACGCTTGGAATAACCCTGTCATATTTTTTGCTGCACGAAGGTTTCAAGCTTGATGATGATGCGCGCGGTGCACTCCATCACTCTCATGGCCACCTCGGAGGTGTACCTGTCGTTGGGGATCTGTGGGAATGGCAGGAGGTCGGGGTACCGGGTCCTCAGGCTGTCCACGCCGTAGCCTTCCAGGATCTGGACGTCGCTGGAGAGCCCCGCCAACTGGGAGTTGTACTCCTCCACTTTCTGGGCGAGCGCGGTCGGCTTCACGTCCTTGTCCGACTTTCCCCTGACCGCGTAGTCGGCGGCGATCAGCGCCAGCTTCGTGGCCAGGTAGCACTTGAAGCACACCCACTCGTTGGCGTTCTTGTGGAGGTCATTGCGAGCCGCAGAGTAGTTGGCCCGGGCCTGTCTCAGCCAGCGGCGGGCCTCCACTGGGTTTCCAACAGTCTTGAAGGTCGGGGGGACAAAGAAACGGTGAGAATGCGATGAGCCTGCATAGCTTGTGTGTTCCCTGAAATGCTGCCGTTCTGACTTGTGACTCGTCGCCTCTTGGTTCCACGACGAATAGAACCTCTGAAAGGAGAACTTCTCCGACTGGAAGCGGGTGGATGACGTGGAGAAGGATCTCCTGGAAGCCCGGTCCATGTTATGCTGATCAGCCAGAGACTGCTTCTCCATCCTGCTGATCTCGTTCTGTAAATGCTTGAAGACTTCCGTCGCGACGTCCAGATTATCGGCGTTTTTGTCCGGATGCCACTTCAGATACAGCCGGCGGATGATCTTTTTCCTCTCCGTCTCCGAGAGCTTCCACGCCTGCTCAACGACTAAGGTCACTTCTTTCAGGATCTCCGGCAACGCCGTGAGCTTGATTTTCTTCGGAGACTGTTTCTGCGGCGGTGGGCGGAGGTTCTCTTTGCCAGCAAAGTGAGGCGGAATCATCCGAAGGCCGGTGCTTCGGCTGTCTGGGCTGGTGGGGGTGGACGGAGCACTTGTGTCCCGCACGTGGGTGCTCTCATCCTGTCGGGAGAACTTGTACAGATCCAGGGAACTGACGATCTTGTACTCACTGTAGCCGATGTCGATTTGGAAGCATTTGCCCAGGAAACTGGTGTTTTCCTCCTCTTCTCTTTCCACCTCCTGAACGATGATGGCATAAGTGTAGGTGGGCTGGTAGGATCCGTATATGTCTCCGCCCTCAGAGTCTACGAGGTAACCCACATATTCTCCTGGGTAAAACACATTCAGTGGGTCCATGAGGAGCGTGTGATGGATCTCGGCCGGTATCGGGGTCCCCGGGAGGGGGAGCTCCAGTTTCGAGGGCTCTGTTGAGTCGTACTTCACACCCAGGTTGTCCAGCTTCTCTGTGATCCTGTAGATATCGTTGCAGCCCAACATGGCAATCAGGTACGATGTGTCAGAGATCAAATTGTCAGTAGCTGACTTCAACGTCATCGCAAGGGCCAAAAGGAAGTTGATGTCCTTGCTGTCTGAATGCTGGATGTAGAGATGGATCACGGCCGTCCCGTAGCGCTTGAGGAAGGCGAGTGTTTCACTGCGGCTGTGTGGGATGGGACTGCACCCTTTCACTCTCAGTGTCGTCTGGAGTTTCTCGAAGCAGGACACTTTGAGTCCCTCGCAAAGCGCCTTGCACAGGCGTATGGCTTTCTCCTCGTTCACCAGGTACGCGTTGTCGTTCTCGTGCTTCATTATTCTGATCAGCCCCGTGATGAACTGCTCTGACGACAGCAGCAGCTGCAGGCGACCCTGAAGTGAGCACAGGGCTCCAAACTGACACATCCTTGGGGAGTCTTCGTCAAGGTGCTCTTCGAGGATGCTACTCAACATTCTCGGCCTCAGTTTCTGCGGGAGTAGCATGATTAGCTTCGTGTGGAAGGCGTGATCTTTGCCCAGGTAACACTGGCTCATGTCCACAAGCATTTGGACCCCGACGTTACCCTGAATCCTGCTTTTGTAATGCGGGGCATCATCGAACACCAAGCTATTGGATTTTGCTAATCTACCATCGTGGCTTGGCAGATAGAATATCAGCTCTCGGAGACTCTCCAGGTCTTTGCGGATCTCCACTGGCTCGTTGTGCAGAGACTTGAACAGTCCTGAGACAACTCTCTTCACGGTTCTCATCTCGTTCGGGTCGAGCTGCTTCCCCTCTGAATTCCTGTAAATTCGCCACAGCACCTCAACATACTGTTTGGTTGACACGACGTCTTCTGTGCCGAGAAGTTTGAACAGCTGATGAAAGGTCCCAAGTTCCAGAGGCAGTTTGTACAGGTAGGGTTTAAAGTCAGACTCGTTGTCTAGATTAATGACCACTTCTTCGGGTTTCAGTAGTTTCCAGCCGTCTTCGACCATGACAAAAGCCACTCCGCGGAGATGGTAACGGAAATCCCTTTTATCTGCATTGAGGAACTCGTATGTGGATCTTAAAACTTTGTTCCTGGTTTTCACCATCTCATCATCTGGACCAGATATGTTGCAGATGTTCTTGCAGTTGCTAATGACTCTCTCCAGTGGCGGGTCCAAGTTGACGCCCAACATGTCAAGGACTTGGTCGAGTTGTTCCTGTCCGCTGAGGGTGCTCTCATCCTGGTCCTTTATGCTCGACGGCGTTGCTTTCTCAGGCAGAATCGGACAAGAAGTCCACAGCAAGTGAATGATATCTGTTTGCTTGAACTTGGGATTGACCTGAGACCCGTTGAAACGAATGAGAGGAAGCGTGCCACTCATCTCTTGGTACTGAGAATGGAGCTTGACGAGTTCTTTGGGGGCTCTCTCGGGACACAGGAACGGGATCATAGAGAGCTCTTTCAGAAAGGTTCCCTGGAACAAGTCTGTCCTCTCGTTGAAAATGTGGTTCAAGAGAACATCGACGATGGTTTGGACTTTTTCTTTGGACCAGCTCTCAGTTTGAGCCTTGATGCTCACCTCTTTTGCAAACTGAAGAACTTGCTGCTGTGACACTTCGTGCTTCAGGCCGATGTTTCTCAGAAAGGTTATCCATGACGCCAGCGACAGCGTTCCGTTCTTGGGTTTGGACACTTGCTCGACTTTCTTGAAAAAGTCACTGGGTATGAATGACTTAGCGGGGAGCATCACTTCAAACACCTTCACCGTCTGATCGGAGAAAAACTTGGTTGGCCTGAGTCTGTTTGAGTAGTCATAGATGAACGATAACCCCTCCAGTTTTTCATAGAGTTGATCTTTCATCGTGCACGTTTCTTCCATTGCCAGAAGCCTTTCCTTCAAGTTGACGATGTGCTCCACCTTGGCATCGTAGGAGAGACTCTCAAACTTTGGCAGAAGATGTTGGAGGTAAATTTCAAGGTCATCGATTGGCATGCAGCCGAGGAAGGTGTACAGCTCCTTCAGCTGCGGACTGTCTGCAAGGAAGGAAGCGGAGGTTGTGTGAGCCCACTTGTCGATGTCTGCCGTCGGGATGCTTTTAGCAAGAACATAGTTCGTTCCGTAATTTGCAATGCTGATGTATTTGCCGCTGACTGATTTAAAGCACGGGAGGAGTTTCAGGCTTTGAGCGTCTTGTTGCGTGAGGTTCGTCAGGTTGCAGTTGAAATACAGCAGGAGCGCTTCCATGTCTTTCTCCGTCAGGTTTGCTGACTTGAATGCAGACGTCTGAATCATGTACTCCACAGCTTTCAGAACACTTGAGGGGTTTTCGATGTTTGCTGTGTGCTGTCCAAGGAAAGGCATGATTGGGTTCTCCTTGACACAGATCTTGTTCACAGCGAGCTGAATGCACCCTGCTTTCATTAAAGTGTGAAAGACTTTGTCATTTTGGCCTTGTGGGAATATGGCAATGTTCATCAAGCTCAGAGGTAAGAGCACATCATGCTCGGGCACGACAAGCTTCTCTCGTGCCATGAACTTTGTGCCAGGTAACAGAGCCCAGTCTTTAAGGATGTCGAGCACTGTGTCGAAGCTGGGCTTTATGTCCTCCTGATCGTCTTTAATGGAAATGTTCTCACTGATGAAGGTCCAGACGTTTTTCAGCCACGAATCACTTGCGAAGGAGTCCCTCCACTTGACAGGCGTCCTCGTTCGATACTCTCGAGGAAGAACGGAACCGAGCAACTCTCCAAAGCTGCTGATGTCAAACATCTTTGCAGCTCCTGCCTTTAACAGGATGTTGTTGTACCTGTTGTACAGGGTGTTCATGAACATCTCTTTCCTGGATGATATCAGTTCATGGTGTGTGGTCAGGAACTTTGGCCTTTTGGAGTCAAAAACCTGAAGCATGTTGTCCATTGTGATCAACAGAGGCAAACCCTCGATCTGGACATCATCCGTTTCAATATCTTTGAAACAGTAGTCAACTAAAAGCTTCAAGTTATGAACCAGTTTGTAGTTGGTCTGTTGGAGACGGCAGGGAAGCTTTCCAACATGGCAAGTTGTGTCAGGTGCTGAGAAAGTGAGGAGAAAGCTGCGGACATCGTTCGGGGTCACATAACTGACTGGAATCCCAGCATCCTCCAGGCATAGATACAGATTTGAAGTTTCATCACAGCTGTGAATCAGGTTGAAGCCAATGTCGAGAAGCAGGGTTTTCAATCTGTAGATGTTTTCAGCAACAGACTTTCTTGAAGTCATGTTGTACTCTGTGTTCTTCAAATACTGGAGCTCATCTTGCAGGAGATTATCAAAAAATGCTCTGCCTTTGTTCGTGGTGGACAAGTTGACCCATGAAATATAAATGACAGAGTGCATATCAGAGTTGTCCATTTGTGCCGCTCTGACAACTGGGAGCAGACGCTTCATTTCAACGTGGATGCTGTTGTATATGGCCTTCACCAGGCAATACCAATCTGGCTGTATGTCAACTCTGTTGACTGGGAAGAAGAACAGATACTTCCTCAATGTGTCCTTGACCGCATGAAGCGGCGTTCCCTGCAGCACAGTCAGGGTGGGGTCAGCACCTGGGAAGTACCGCCGCTTGAGCTGAATGAGCAGTTCCACGCAGGCCGGGCCGATCAGTGACGTCATCAAGTTGTTATTCCAGTCACTCCTCACGCCCACGCCGTTGTCGTCCCTCCACAGGTTTCTTCTTGCAGAGTCCAGGGCAAAGTGGCCGTTGACGTGGAACGGTAGGCCAGTCTCCAGGGAAAGTGGCAGGAAACAAAAGGCTCTGTGGGGTTTTTTGTAGTTGTGGCTCACACACGCAGCGACCCCTCCCCGTGGGAAGAGGGTGATATCTTCATTTTTGTGGGCCGAGATCACACTTTTGGAGACGTTCTCAATGTTGGGGAAGCCAGACCTGTTGCAGATCACCCATGTTGTCATGTTTCCATCTGTGTCCTCAATGTCCATTGTGTAGGTTATCTGCTGGACGGGGATGGCCGTGAGCTGCTTCTTCTTGCTCACGCTATCAATGACGGAGGCATGGAACTGTTTGCGTTTCAGTCGATCGCCGTCTGTTATTTTTGCTGTCACAGAATACAGCACTTTGAGGTCCCCAGTTGCTTTATCAATTTCACAAATGGAGATCTTCTCCATGTGGTTGAGAAACATCAGAAGCTCTGCGCCATCCGTTTTTAGCTTGTCCAAAAGATTTTGCACCATTCGGTCAGACGCGGACACAGAGCTGATTTCTGATGTCCTCGCCATCTCTGCTGAGCGGATGGGAAATCTGAACATGGTGCTGCGCTCCAACTTGAAATGGGTTCCCAAGTAAAGGTTCAACACATCGGAGAACTGAGATCTGAAGTCCGAATCCAAGTCACGAAACATCCTTCCAGGACTAACAGAGGTGGCTCCAGGTGCATACTGTGCATGTGGATCGAAGATGCACAGGATGTCATTGTTTGAGATGAACGAGGGGCAGTCGGTTATGTGGTAGACAGAGTTGAATCCGATGCCATACTGGCCGGTTTTGCCAGGATTGGCTTCCTTTGTTCCTCTTCCGAGATTCTGTATACCTCTGACGTCGTCCTCAGTGAATGGCTGGTTGTTGTAAACACAGAGGGCTGGGCCTTGCATCGGAATCCACTTGTCATCAAATATTCTGTCTGTGGGGTGTGTTCGCGAATCAAAAACAAAATAGATTTCTGTCGCTTTGGCATCATCTGCATTTTGAAGCAGCTCTTTGAGCATTTCTTTCTCCGATGGATAAGCGTTGAGAATGCTTTTGATTCTGCTCGTCAGTTTCTCTTTCTGCCCAAACTCACTCCCAAGAGGAGTGAAGCACACGTTGGAGGCATATCTTTCCAAAGCTTTGTGACGCTTTGGAACGGCTCCTAATTTGACGGCTACCTCTCGAGGAATGTCCCCATGACAGTATTTAACAGAACAATCTCTGACTTTGATCCAAGGACAGTCATTGTAGCAAAGGGATTTGGATGGCAGCAGAGTCAGGTTGGAGTCGGGCAGCAGAATGCCACCATAGTTTGCTTGGCAGTATTCTTGGTTCTTGTCTCGTATTAAGCTCCAAATCCCTTCGCTGATGATTCTGCGACACAACTGGAAGTTTTCCTCAGTAAGTGCCTTTCGTCCACATTCTTCCTTTACAGTTTCAAGAACTGCTGAAAAATCCTCAACTTTGAAGCTGTGCTGCACCCCAACAGTTTCAAAGAGCTCCCGGCAGCTGTTTCTGTATTTGTTGGGAAGCTGGTAGAGATGTGGTGCTGCGTCGAAATTCAGGTAGAATCCAACTTTAGCAGGACTGACATATGTGTTTTCCACCAAAATGGAGTTGAAGGCTTCCAGTTCTCCTGCTATTTCACCTTTTGCATTTTCATCCTGGAGCATTTCCTCATGGAGATACTTGTAACATGCATTTGTGATGTTTTCCTGATAGAGAGTGACGCCGTCAAAGGACTCAGACAGTTTTCTGAGCTGACTGATGACGAGTCCAACTGAGGGCTTCCTTATCAGGCCAAGACAATCTTTCACAGCCAGTGACATTGCACCACAGCCTTTGAAGGATGGCGAGTTCTCATTCAGGATCGGCTTCATCAGGCAGACTGTGTCCTGGTGTTCGGTTGTGAAGAGTTCCTTGGCAGAGAACATTGTGGTTGGGGAAAAGTTGTTTCCGTGCCATGGCAGAGAGAAGCCAGCAGGTCTTGTCAGGAATGGGAGGAACTTGATGTCCTGAAGTTTCTCCAAGTGCTCAGTGGTGCCCGAATCTCTCACTTTCAGCTTCTCATCGATGAGACTGAGTAGCAAACTGCTTCGAAAGCATGCAGCTGTGTGGTCGTTCTCATTTAGATCAATCACAGAGTGGGCACGCTCAATTAGGTCTTCCCATGACAGATCATCTTTCACCATGCCTAACTGCACAAGCTTCACCAAACACACCGGATTTACATAGTCTTTAGAGGTCCCCTCAGGAAATCTTCCATCGTCAGCGTTGTACAGTTTGGCAACTCTTCCTTCTGGGTGGATGAGTTTGGAAGGTAGGACCAGTTCCTTTTTGGGGCCGGAGCAGGGGATACAAGGCGTAACCATGAGGATCGATGCAAAATCTTCAAGCTTCTCATTCAACACATAATGCATCAGGGGATCCCGAAGGTCTCGGTCAATTTCTTGGATGTGGGGGAAGAATACATCTGAGAAGAACTGCTTCTCTGTCAGGGTGTTTTCCATCAGCTTTCCTTTGCAGCCAGCATCATCGAATCCCTCCTTCACCCAGTCAGGCAGCTCAACAGCACAGAGGTTTTGGGAGCCGCTCTTCTTGAGGTACTTGAGGAAAATCTTGAAAGCAGCAGGGCCTATGTCTGGCCTGCAGAGGAGGGCATCGTCAAGGAACCTGACATAATTGATCGACACCCAGGTTTTCCCATCTGAGAAGACCTTCGCATGCTCACTGTCCCCTCCTTTGGCTATTTCTTGGTAAACGCCCTGGCTGATCAGTGTGAAGTCATCGTGTACCTGACTGGGATCAGGCCATGCTGCATAGTAGTTGTACTCGAGCAGTTCTCCACTCTCAGCCAACGAACGCAGCATCGTGAGTGCTGCCAAATAGGCTTGCACGATGACATGTCTCATGAAAATCGAGTTCCACTGTCCTTTTGTGTCCGTCTTCCAGATCTCTTTACGATTGGAGGTCACTGCGAAGCACCCATTGATGTGGACTGGCAGACCTGTTTTGATTCTGAGTGGTAAATAGCAAAACACCTCTCCGATGGGAGTAGCAGTTGTCTTCACTGTCCATTTGCGATTCTCCTCCTCTGAGAGATGAACCGACACCCCTCCACAAGGCACGAGTCCGAGTCTTTTCCCACTATCACTGAGGGAAAACTTAAGGGCCTCATTTACATCCATGCATGAGCAAATGAGCCAGTTGGTGACCTCGACTGCTTTCTGAGGCATTTCATCTGTGAGCCTTCTTGTGGGAACACCTTTGGCAGCCATCTCAAAATACTGGTTCGGATCTTCCTCTGAACCTCGAAACAGTGGGGAGTGGAGGTCCACGATGCGTTTGAACACATTGTGGAATTCCTCCACCATAACACGAATGATGCAGCCAGACTTGGGCACATCAGCAGGAACCCTGCCGGTGCTCGCGACTTTCTTCATCACCTTTGCTGCAGATTTGAGGATACTGAGAGGTCCATATGAGGCCTTGGACGACCACACGCTTTTGTTGATCACAACGACATCTTGGGCTCCTGCTGGATTGGGCTCCTCATATTTCAGGTACTTCAAGACCATACTTCCAACATGCTGTGTGAACAGAATGAAGCGATGGCCACAGATGCTGAACTCATCAACAAGAGAATAGATGTCTGTGGTGTTGTAGTAAAGACTACTGATTTCACTGACTGTCGCTTCCTGCTCTGTCCTGAACGGGAGTCTGAACAGCGTGCCGCTGTATTTGTACGGTGAGTCCTGAGTCAGGGGAAGCTGGCAGTTGAACACGTTGATGAAAGGTTTGAACTGATTGGGGAATTTCCTCAACCTTTTCTGTTGCTTGCTCCAGTTGATTTTGATTCCTGGGTTCGACTTGTCTCGGATGTGCTTGCTGATGTGGTTGATGTTTGGATCGAACATGATCATGAACTCTCTGCTCATGATGATGGGAATGTCCGTGATGTGATAAACCGAGTTGAAACCCAGGCCAAACTTGCCGACTTTGTCTGCTTCACATCTCTTCACCGATCCGCCCAACCGAGTAATGTTCAGGAAGTCCGTGTCTGAGAAGACAGCGTTGTTGAAAGACCACAAAGAGGGTCCGTGACAGACGATCATGCCGGGGTCGAGGAGATTCTCCCGTATGTCGCTGTTTTTCCTCATGTCGATGAGAAAGCTGCACTCTGTTGCGCTGGCGTCGTCAGCATTTTGGAGGAGCTCTTTAAAAATGTCTGCCACGGACGGATATTCCTCCAAGATATTTTTGATTCTCACTGTTAGAGGTTCCCGCTGGCCTGACTGCTCAAAGCCGAGGTTCTCTGGATTTATCAGCCTTGTGCTCAAGCAGGGGACTTTCAGCCACTCTGCTGTTTTCATTGGGATGTCATCATGGACCAATACAATTGGCTCAGAGGCATCTTCAAGCAAATCATTCAAATCGTCAACCTTGATGTCGCAGTAGGTGCATTCATGAATTGGCCTCATTGCCAGTTTGTTTTGGTCTTTGTAACAAAGTATGGGCACGTGCATGGTGGTGTCTACCGGGATCTGATTGTTGTACAGCCACCTCAAGATGTTGATCAAAAGGAGGATGTCCCTTTTGCTTTCCACCTTGGTCATTTCTCCTGCACACCTTTGCTGGATGGTGGCAATGACTTCAAACACGTGGTTCGGGACAACCTCTTCGACTGAACCACAGAATTTGAAGAGCTTGTGAAACTTTCTGATCGTCTTCGGCAGGGAGTACAAGTACGGCTGCAAGTCCAGGTCAGTGAGCGGTTTCAGGACCGTCTGGCCCGGTGACGAGAAAGTCTTTCCCGTCCACACCCAATCAAAAGGCAACGATTTCATTGCCTCCCGTGCATCCTCAAGATGAGCCTGCATGAAGCCATAAATCTCAAACAGAATCTGCTGGAACTGATACCAATCCTCGGTGGTGAACGCTTGAGATTTATGCCAGTCGTTCACGGCTCTCAAGTGCTGTAAAACCTGATCGACCTGCGGCTCGATGGTGAGTTTCAGTGCCTTTTTCATGCCTGTGGATGTGTGTTGCACGAGTGCTACTGAAGATCCCACAAGCACTGCGTGGGACATTTCACACATCTCTGACAGGGAGCAAATGTTGAGAGTATCTCCAACCCAAGCAAGAGATTTGGGGTAGGTTGGAGGTCTGTCCTTACAGACCGGTGCCCATTTGAGTTTCAGCAGTGACGTTTGCGCTTCAGCTGATTTTACCAGCTTGGTTTGTTTGTTCAGTATCTGCAGGAGAGTTTCAGCTTTCTTGATGATGGGCTCCCACTCAGGTTCCTCGCTGCACTGCAACTCCTGAATTTTCTTCGCGACTTGGAGCACATCTTTCTCAGTGAGCTGCACCTCGTTTCTCAGTCCCAGCTGTCTGAGGGAATGGAGGATATCTGGAGATGATGTGAATGTACTTGTGGGAAACCTGACTTTCTCCTCCATGTAGAACAGATGCTGCAAAATCTCGAGTTCGGGATCGAAAACATCCGAGGCTTTGACCAACTTCCCACAAGGCAACTGAACGAACTTAAGAGCTGAAAGCCACCCAACCACAGATGAGTTCTCATTCTTCAGAAATGCCAGATGTTTAAGAGCCCAAAGCACAATTTGGGTCATCTCATCTTTCGTGTAGAAGCCATTTTCAACGTCCTGAATGATCATTTTCAAACACTGCGTTGTTTTTACTTGCTCAACTTTGAGCATCTTGATGAGGCGGATTGACTCCTCATCGCAGCACGCTGCAAGATTTCCAGACAACTTGACCTCTGGAGGAAACTTGGCTCTGTGATGTAAAGCTCTGGCTCCTCTTAGTGATGTAAATGTTGTTTTCCCTTCAGAACAAGTCCCCACTTTCTCAAAAATAGAGAGTTCGAGCAGGATGTGTTTCTCTCGCTCTGTGATGTCTGACAGTCCTGCGAGAAAGTTTCTGAGTGCGATTTTCTCTTTGACTGAGAACGAAGCGACTTGGCTCGATAACCGCTGTGTCGATAATCGATCCATGATCTGCAGAAGAACACTGGGAGAGCACGGGTGGATGTAATTCTTGAGCAGAGGGTGCTGCAAACATGAATCCAACTTCTTTATCACCACTCCTCCAAGTTTCTCCATCATATCGACGAGGTTTTCAGAAAGGGCTGTTTCTTCTTCATCCACAAGAATGATGGGAGACGGACTTTTAAGCCGCAGCAGTTGAACCACAGCCACGTTTTCCTCAAGTGGCACAAGCGGAATCAAAGGCATGTCTTCAAACGTATTCAAGTCGTCAGCGAAATGGATGTAGAGATGCTTCCAAACCATCTTTAGCCAGGAGACGGTGGGATGCTTCAGCTCTTCGCTTCCAGGCTCCCACCGCACGCTGAAGTCTCTGGTTGGCCAGGTCGTAGACAGGATCTCCTTGATGAGACGAGCTGAACGTTCAGAGTTCAACACTTGTAGTTGAGTGCAGGGTCTTCCTGTTGGGGAAAAAAGACCAGGATGATCATTTTAAATTGCTACTGAAAGGTTTGAATACTCGAGCAAAGATTTAATGGGGATAAGTCATTGGATAATGCGTTATCTGCAGCTGTGCACACTCTTCTGTTAAGGTATATTTTTCTACATTTCCAAGTGTTTTTTTCACATTGTATCATGATATCAAAAGTTTATTTGCTTATTTAATGAAAACATACTCGACATTAAAGACTGCTGCAGTTTTAGCAAACGCAAACACATGGACACACACATTTGTTTCACACAGCAATCCTGTTAACCTCATTTAGTTTATGTACGATCTGTGCAAGACAGCAGTAACAAGAAAAACACTGCAAGGAATTGAAACGTTTAATGAACAATACAGAAGTCTGATAAAACCAAGAAAGAAAGTCAGATTCTATTGACAGTACATTAACAGTCATATGCGTCTTTTGCCATAAAGTGTGTCACTTGTTACTGTCTGTCTTGTTTGTGAAACTTCTTCATTCAGGGTTAATCGGGTGAATAACCACAGTCACACATTAGTTGTGATTTTTTTTTCAATATTTTCAAAACATGGCACTCACATATCACATACCTGAGCACCCCCAAAGAAACTGTTGCACTGCAATTCAAATGGCAAATTTAGCAAATATGTTGGGTTTTTTTTGACAGATTTCCTCTGAACTTTGAGAGAACACCCCGCCAAAAAACAGATCAACATTTAAACTCTTATCAGCATCAAGCAGCCTTGTTGTGGTAAGCACGAATATTTCTGACTGCCAGTGAAAGACAGTTATCATGGATGCCTTTCCGGATAAAGTAAAACGTGTGGCACAAAAACAAGTCATCCGTGAATCAGCGTTGTGCCCCTCTGTGGCCGTGCACTCCTCAATTATCTATGAGGGCTGTAACAGACTGAAGTGTCCTACTGGCATTGTTGGAGAGTACGATGATGAAGCGTTTACACAACATGGCTGAACTCGGATGACCCACATGGTCGCGGCATAGCACAGATTTTT
>JAUESF010000016.1:7536104-7547288 GCA_032274765.1 Malacoctenus tetranemus | reverse complement strand
GAGGTCAGCAGGTTGAAGCACAGACTGAGGCTTCGGTTGGAGACCTCGTCACACTGCAGCGGACTGTGGTCAGGAGAAGTAAAGGTTTGGGGAACATTACAGCAGCATATTATGTGGAAACTTAGTGGATGTACTAATGTTAGTAGAGTTTTTTCTGAGATTCATAATCAGTCAGTGCCTGTGAAACACCTAAAGGATCAGTAAAAAGTTACATTCTTTAGACCGTTCACAAGAAAATCTCTACAGGTGATGTGCGGCATGAATCACATCACTGTCAGACACAATTCGCTGTCACTGGAGGTAGAAGTTACTGTAGTATCATAACTCAAGCTGCCAAAATGAACTAATAATGCTGATGATTAAACTGCCTGTTTACAGCCTTCAGAAAACCTGGAAACAGCGAGCGTGGCCGCGCGCTGACCTGCCGTTGATGTGGTGGATGAGCGTGTAGATGATGTCTCGGAGGACGAAGGCCCAGGCTCCTCCCAGGCCGTCCTTCACCTCCCTCAGCAGCAGGCTGACAAACAGGTGGTACATGAGGAGCACGCGGTGGCGCTCGTAGCTGTTGGTGGTCTCCGCTGCTCTCTCGCACACAGCCAGCAGGATCCCCTGGATGGAGATCTGCCCGCGGGAAGGCAGGAGTTTTCACAACATCACACATAAGCAACGATGTGACTCATAACACGTTTAGCCAAATCTGTGACACATCTTACTGGGGTTTTTGACAGGATGGCCACCAGCGACCTGTTGTTGGCACTGTGGCACTTGCTGAGGTAATCCAGAGTGGCTTTAATGACATAGGAGCTGAAGTATGGTGGGTTGGGTGCAGGATCCAGCTCGCTGAAAGACAAACGAGAGTGAAATAGAAAATATTTCCAAAAGTTGAGAAAAAACAAAGAGGAAAAAGGATCGTGAATGTGATCAACCAGTCACCCTATAAACTGCTTCAGGTCTCCCTCATCTCCTTCAGCGCCGCTTCCTTCATAGAGGGTCATCAGCAGCTCCACCACGATGTCCGGCAGGTTGCTTTGGATCAGGCTGTCGATTTGCTGTGGACACATTTTGAGAGGTGGGACAACATGGAGGAAAGACCTTCTTACTTCCTGCTGCCTTTTCCTCCTGTTCCCTCTTTTCATTCCAAATACTGCTTTTAAATGCTACCTTTGCTTGCTTTAGTTCACATTTGATTGGCCAGAGAACAGTGTCAATCATCATGACAGCATCTAACCCCAGATATACTGTGGGCAGAGCCCCCTGTTGCCCTCTCCCACCCACCGGCGTTGTCTACCTGTTTGCCCAGACAGCTGCTGTCTTTGAGCAGGTCGTACACTCGGTGGGCTTTCTCCCGCTGCTGGGCCACCTGCAAGTCCTGGCCCGGACACGCAAAGTACGGCAGGATGTTGACCATGATCTTCGGGAAGCACTCGGCCAGAAGCTCCCTCCAGTCCCTCTCCAGACACCTGCCGATGGACTTCACCTGCGCAAAGTCGTCCAGGATGACCAGATGTGGGATCAGCACCTGGGAGGAGGCGCTAGAGGGAAATAAAGACTTCATCATTGTCCTTTCCCACTGGATCCAGTTTAAAAATACTGCCCATTGCAGCATCGCTTAACAGATGGACATCTGTTTTCTCACTTATAGAAATCTTTGGCAGTTTCGTGGTCGAGGAGCCCGTAGGGGAAAGAGCCCAGAGTGTAGCGGTCATCGGACCCCCGCTGTGACAGCCACTCTGCCACCAGGTAGTACAAGTGCGAGCTGACAAACGCTTTGACGCTCCTGTAGCCGAGCACGCGGGACACACTGCACAGCATCTGGGATGTGAAATAACAACAAATGTGTGATGGAGCGCGCCTCAAACATTAAAAAGACTCCTGAAGCGTTTACCTTTTTGATGAGCTGCTCTTCGATGCTGTTCTCTTTATAAGACTGTAGCAGTGCAAACAGGGACTGCTTCTCGCACACCGGACTGCAGCACATCACCACGGAGAGGCTCTTCAGCAGCGTGGCTTCACGGTTGAACGTCTCGTCCTGCTGGTCCTCCGCGGAGCTTTTTCTCTGCAGAACATGACACAGACGCAGGAAACGTGAGGCTTGTAAAGAAACAGACTTTGATATGTATCAGTCATGGGAGTCTTACTGAGACACTCATCCCCTCCTGAGCCTTCAGGTAAATGTTCTCAAAAGCTGCCTGCTGGTGCTTCAGAGGCAGCATCGTTCTCTTGTTTGGATGATGTGGACTCGACTCCACAAACAGCCTGAAAACACACAGGAAGGTATTGGAAGTTGGACTGATTTGTTCAGTGCACTGAGGGGGGCTAATGTCCAGATCATAGATCATAGACTTTATAACTGTGACCAAACCATCAACACACCTCTCCACTGACGTGGCGACCAGCATGCGGACTTGGTGGTTGCGGTCTGCAAGATGAGAAGGAAGGATGGCAGAGACCGGGTCGGGCTCCTCCTCACTGTCCGAGTCTTTGAGTCTCAGCACTGCCCAGGTGCACCGGGGGTCAGCCTGACGGGGGGGGAGCAGAGGAGCAGCTCCTTATTGGCTCTATCTTCACGCAGTAAGCTATGATCTGCAACACTAGATCTTTGGTGATCAACCATTAACAGTGAGCAGTCTGAGGAGTAAAACAGGCCTTTATTCCTCGATGGATCCGGAAAAGTTCAAAGTCACACATTGTTTAAATGGTCAAAAAGACACATAATTGATGGCTGTTTGTCGATGATTTTGGAGGTTAGAATGTCAGAGCTTACCTCCAGCAGAGCAACCAGACACTTGACGAGCGCCGCTCGCACTGATACCATGCATCTCCCCGACTGGCTCAGGATGCTGAAACACAGCAGATGATGTGTGTAAGTGACTTAGACAGAAACATTCACAACTGACTTTCTCTGAAAAGCACAAGTGAGAGAGAATGAGGTCTTTGAACTCCACATTTTCACTTTGAAAGGAAAACTGCTTGGCTTCTTACCAGAATCCATACACCACTTTCAGCAGGGTGCCCTGAACGTGTCTCATGTCCTCGGCCGTGTGGCGAGTTTCCTCCAGACTCTTTATGGAGGGCAACAAGCTGAGGAGCACAGTGGTGCAGATCTCCTGGTCCTGACGGTGCAGGAAGCACAGCTCCCTGTGAACCCAGCGACAGACGCGCATTAGTCACCATGCGAACAAACATCACAAAACAGCCACCAGCAGAAACAGAAGCCAAGTGAAGGAGGTGGTCCGTACGCCAGCGGGCGCAGCAGCAAGTCGAAGTCCTCGGGACAGAGCGAGTCCTCGACCGGAAGCTTCTTCAGAACGACGAGATACTGAAAGAGAGACACGATGGTTTTTTGACCTGCGTCAGCTGGATCCGCGCTGCCGCTGAGACCTTGGCCGTCCCTCGCTCGGGCGGCCACTCACCATGTTGAGGTGCAGGGCTTTGCTGAAGTCCATCTGCTCCATCAGCTGCAGCAGGCGGCGCCGCACCTCCTGCGGGTCGAAGAGCAGGCCGCGGGCCTGCTGGACGGAGCCGCACTCGCACAGGAACTCCAGGACGGCCAGGAGAGCCTGGTCCTGCTGGGCCAGGAAGTCGTCGGCCAGCAGGCTTTTCGCACCTGGACAGAAGAGACGTCTGTGTCTCACAGATGAATCCAAGGAAGACTTTATCTACAGTATCATTCAGCCTCATGATTAAAATACTGACTTAAAAATCCATCTTTATATGGCCAAAACAAAAACGAATCAAAAGCTACAAATAAAGATGAAAAAAACCAAAATGACAATTTATTTCAGTTCATTCTTCAAAAACTTAAATTCCTGCACTTCCTGTTTTAACGTCAAGGAAAGATTTTGTTCTCACAAACATGAAACAGAAACAGAAGCCATTTTTTCTTGCCTGGACCACAGGAAGTGTCAGAGACGTCCCCCTTCTGTCTCTGCGTCCCGTTGCTGCTGCTGCAGGACGCCTCGGTGTCGTCAAACAGGTCCATGTCGTCTTTTTGTTGAGTTCTGGTCGTTTCCCACTCGTCATCCCAGTGGTCCTCCTCGTCTGTCGTGCTCGCTCTCTTGGAGACGCTGCTCAGCTGGACAAAGTGTGGATAGAAGGATCAGACGGCGCGCGTCGTGAACCGTAGAGCTCATTGCTGCGATGTGTCGCGTCTGTTTCTCACCAGGAGTTTGCAGATATCTGCAAGTACGCTGAGAAGACTTGCGGGCAGGATCATGGCGAATAAAGCCGAGGAGACGCGAGAAACATTGTCCTGCTGAAAAGAGCACAAAGGAGCCGGTTTCAAGGCAACAGAGAGATGTTGAGCTGAAGCTGAACTGAATCGCTGAAGCCGACCTTCAGTCAGTGGGAGGGTTTGGTCACCTTGTTTTTGTTGCTGGCAGACTGCGCGCAGAGCTTCATGACAGACCTCAGTGTGGTCATGGTGACTTCCTCCGTCATTCTCACTTTCACACTTGAAATGAAGCCACTGAACTCCTGGGCCAGGACCTGACGACAGGAGAGAGACGACAAACCAGAGACAGTTAGCACAATTTCAGGAGCAGCTGGGAGTCAGGGCAGCGACGCCAGGACGGGGGATACCAGAGTGAGTGGTCCAGGCCAAAGTGAAGAGCATTGCACAGGGAGAACATGCAGTCTGCACACAGCAAAGACGCAGAGCCCGGAAACTATCGCTTTGAGGTGAGAGTCCTCATCGCGGCTTCAGGGTGATCAAAGCTTTGCACCTTTGCCTTGGTGAAGAGCGGTGACCGGCAGGCCGCGTCCTCGGTGAGAAGCCCAGCGGCGACGTACCCTGCCAGAACGCTGGTCAGCTGAGACGAGCAGCGGACCAGGCACTCTGGAGCAGTGGACTGGGACTGTGGAGGTCAATCAGGAAGAGGAAAAATATACACATGTTAGAGGTGTCAAATTACCGCATGAATCGCAACTAATTAATTTCAGTCAAATTTAGTGCATTATTTTTTTTAATCGCATTAATCTCATTTTTAATCTCTAACTTTTTCATGCTTTGTGCTTCTTGTGCTTGAGTTGTTGGAAGTGAAACACAATGATCAGTCCCGCACTAATAATCAGTCATTTTTGAGGTGAGGTTAAAATGGAGATTAATCAGATTAATTACAAATCAAAATTAATCTCTCTATTTTTTTAAATCTCTTGACAGCACTAATATATATTTATATCGTTGTGTTTCGGATCATGTGTTCAAGCACAAATTAAAGCCAACTCACATCAGAGGAGCAGCAGTTGAGCAGATGATCGGCCATGCAGAGCAGAGACGTCTCCAGCCTGCTTCTGAGGGCGGGGACGGCAGCGAACTCACAGTCCGCCGATGCCGGCCGCGCCCCACTGTCAGCTGGCCGGATTTCAGAAGGTAGCGTGTTGAAGCTGAACTGCTGGTAGAGTTTCTCAATGTCCTCCAGGCTGTTACTGGCATCGCGCAACACTTGTTCTGCATGAAGGCCCCTTTAAGAAATGACATTTAGTGTTACGAGAGGTGACGGGATGCAGGATTTATGGTGAGTAATACTTCATGTTTTACAATGTGTTGTATGTAAAAGGATTACAACGGGAGTGATTCATCATAATTTGTAGACAAGTATCTCGTTACGCACCTTTCAACTGCTTCAGCACCCAAAAGAAACGTAAGGCCGACTCTTGTGTCTTTCAAAATAAGTGAGACCAACATGTGGGGTATCAGATTGGGAGGAAAATCCCTGCACACAAAGAACATACAAGAAGGAGCATAAATGCATGAATTTGTGTCCAAAGCAACAATTACAGACCAAAGACAAATGGTCAGAAATGTAGAAAACAGAGGTGTGGAACAGGACTGGGTGCTGACCTGCAGAGGATGGGGTGAGGTTTGGAGCTTTCCTCCATCTCATCGCTCTGATCGCCCATCAACAGCCAGCTGATGAGGGTCTCCTTCAGGTTGGGTGGCGCGGCCCCCTCTGTGACTCCCCCAAAGTTCCACCTGGAGATCAATCTGAGACTTTTTGGGAGTGGACACTTCAGCAGGGCCTGAGCGAGACAGATGACAGCACTCCTGTGCCGCAGAAAGACAGAAAGAAACCCAGGAAGACAATGTCACAACGCCTGTTTGGATACAAAGACTTGATTGTAAGGAACGATGGAAAGACGATGTTCTTACAGCGATGGTCTGCATGCTGATCCACAGAACAGCTTCCAGAACTCTCTGTCCATCCGAATCACATCGCCATGAACAATGGAGGCCAGCAGGTCGAGGCTGGTGGACTCTGTGTGAGGCGAGCCGACCGCTCGCACCGCCAGGACCCCCACCCGGGCCCAGAGCCTTTCCAGCTCGGCCCTGTGGACCTGGACTCTCTGAGGGTGGAAAGCCTGGCAACGGGCCACCTGCGTCAGGCAGCGCAGCACGAACAGCCCCCTCTCCCCTTTCCGCTGCTCTGCAAGGAGCTGGTGCAGCACGGAGAGCAGCGGCACCAGCTCCTGGCTGGGCACCATGGACGGGTACTTGGAGATGAGCACCGTGGTGATCTGCAGCCTGGGGGGAGAGGGAGAAAGCTGAAATCGTCCAAATGTGATGCTGGTAGAAAAAAGTGGAAACAGTCTGGAAAAACTGGAAAACTTACTGCAAAAAAAAAAAAAAATAACGGAAAAGTTGTTCATATAAAATAGAACTAAAGTTTAAAATGTTGGTATAAAAAACGAGCTGTGACTTTCATACCAGGGGATGACGTCAAAGTCACTCCGCTGAGGCTGCAGGTATTCCCGCAGGACCTCCCAGTTCATCTCCACACACCGCCGCTTGCTCGGAGTCTCAAAGGTGGGACTCCCCATCTGCGTGGCTCTGCGGGACCCCTGGGTGACCTCTCGGATGCCTGTGTCGCCGTCACCGGCAAACAGCTGCAACACGCAGTGAAACGCACGATCAGACGACAAACTATGCTGAAGCACTTTCAAAATATTCTGAATAAACTCGGACTTGCTCTGTGGGAACATGTGACTGGGGGGGGGGGGGCAGTTCTTACCTGGTGACAGATGTCGGCCGTGAGCTCAATGAGGTTGTCCTTGACGGCGATGTGACGCGACCCCGTGACATACTTCCCCCTGCTGCTGATGGCGTTGATCTCGCGCACTAAGGCCTCATACAGGTCGAACAGCAGAGTGCGCCAGTCTCTCCAGTTCTCTGCATGAGCGCCTGCAGCAAAAAACATGGAGGCTGTTAGTTGATTCTCGCACAGCATATGTGGCTTTGTTTACCAGCTTTCCTCAGGAGCTTGAAAATAGACACCAAAGAGCTCAGTGAATTATAGACATGATCAGTTAGTAGAAACTGATGATAGAGTAGAAGGGATTTTGTTGAGACGGTTCAACAGATGCGAGCTGCTTCAAATGTAATGCAGCAGAAGTACTCTGCTCACCTGCGTCCTGCGTTTTGGCTCCGTTCGGGTGGTGCACGCACATCTGCAGGTTGAAAAACTCCACCATGGCCTCTTCCAGGACCACGCTGGGTTTCACGGTGTCCCAGAAGTGCAGGACGTGATGCAGGAGCTTCTCCCCCAGCTGGCAAACCCTCATCCGACAATTTGTGGCCACGGTTCGCAAGAAGATGTTCAGAGCCGACATGAGGTGCTCCAGAACGGCCAGGTGCTTCTCCTGCCTGATGGAAGACAAAGAAAAGCAAGCGCACGGGTTAGGGTTAGGGTTAGGGCTAGCCCTAACCCTAACCCTGGATGCATCTACCGGGTTGCCAGGACAACGATTCCAATCGTGCAACCGATTACACAGCACTGAAGGACATTTAATCACCGGTTGAAATGTCTCACCTGGAGTTGCACAGGGTCTCGTGGAAGAAGCCGAACAGAGCGGGGTTATCTCCATCCGTCTGCGTGCAGCAGCCCTGCACCACCGTGTGGATGACACGACTCAGCAGGACGCAGTTGATGGATTTGGTCTTCGAGTTAAATAAGCCACAGTAAATGTCCACAAGGCCTGTTGGGGAAAAACAGACAAATCGGTGCAACAGTAAGTAAATGACAAACTTAATATCTAAACACCTATATTGCTACATATACGTATAAAAAGAGTGAGAGCCCACTGACTGTGCCACTGCTGTGGAGTGACGTCACACCAGTACTTGCGGACGGAGAGGATGTCCTTCACGAGGAGCCGGCTGTAACTCTCGCCGTAGGCCGAGCAGTGGAAGGAACTCTGCAGGACGTCCATCACGTGTTTGAGCAGCTCGCTGCACTTCAGGTGAGGACCACCTGCAAGAGAAAGGCGTCACGATGTCAATCTGTACAACTCAGACAGACCCGGAACGAACACTCAGGTGAGGTCGACAGGACGGGCTGAGGTATTTCTATTCTCAGAGTTGTGGTTTGTGAAACTGAAGCAGTTGTAATGTTTATTTTGGTCTTTTGTTTTAACCTAATTTCCATGACATAGTTCTAGTCAATAGGTTCAGGTTAGGACAACACAACTCTGTTTTATAACCTGAATCATTTCAATGACCTACAGGGACTCTTCCAAACACACTGCGCCTTACGTTTGTTCGCGTGGCGAATGAAGTATTTGACCAAGCTGCATATCTCGGCCATCTTCTTCTTCCGCGTGGCCAGCGTGGTCGCAGAGACATTGGCTTTACTCGAGTGGATGCTCTCCGTCTCCTTCTGGACATAGCGCTGCAGAAACCTGACGTGGGGAGCAGAAAAGGGGATTCGCATCTTGACGCAAATGCGCACAGATCGCGAGGCCGAACGACACGAGTGCTCGACCGGGCTGCAGAGAAAAAAATGCTGGGAAGGATTCTATGCACTCCAGCCATTCATACAGAAATGCACCTATTACTGATTACTCTGGTATTTACTAGTATAAGAAACTTAAGACAAAAAAAGTCTCGACAGATTTCATCCTCTCAGCAGGAACCCTAGAAATGTATTAAAATGGAAGTAGATAAACAAAGAAACTTGTCCTAACTCCTGAAAGTATAAATATGTCTATGCATCAGTTATATTGCAGTAATGTCAATGTGTATGAATGCCAACAAAGACCGGGGGTGGGGGGGGGGTCGCATTGGTGTGGCAGACCACCTGAACGAGGTATCCCACGTGAGTTGCCCGGACCCCTTGGCTTTGGACGCTGAGTTGCGGTCCAGCTCTTGCAGAGTCCCTGGTGACCTGAGGAGCCGCCTGAACTGCTCCACTGCAGTCTGGTCAGAATAAAGAGGAGACACACAGTCAGACCTTCCTGCTCCTGCTGGAGGTGGTGCGTGTGTGTGTGTGTGTGTGTGTGTGTGTGTGTGTGGGGGGGGTTGTTTACCTTCCTCTCTGTTGCTTTGTCGCTCTCCAGCCCCTTGCAGCAGAGGAGGAGCTCGTGCAGAGCCAGACTCATCGTGCCTCAGAGAGTGGACACCAGAGTGGACACAGAGTGGGCAGTCCTACCTGCAGGGACAGGAGGGTTCACGTCAGGGCATGTCGGTACACCACGACGTGACTCAACCCGAACTCAGCCCAGATCAGCAGGCTTCGTCCCTCTAGCCAGCACCAATGTGTCACAGTGAGAGAGAGAGATATCCGCGGAGTCGATGAGCATCGCAGTCTGTAGAGATTCATTAATCTGTGGATGCGGCGGAGGCACCATCGCTGCAAACAGCACCCCGACACTCGCCATGCAGGAGAACAACTTCAGCAACACGGATGCACCAGTCCTCAAAAGTGAAACTTCACCCGCCTCCATGAAAACAGTCAATAGCTTTCAGCAAGTTTTAATGACCTGAGTTGAGGACTTCTGCTCGGCTGCGCACATGCGGGGGATGCAGATGCTTCCTGGGATGTTACTGTTTCATTTCTCTTTACGTGCACGCCCCTACAACTCACGCATAGTGACGCAGGCCACGCACCAGTCTTCTTTTGCCAGACCCACGCAGGATATTCCCGCCCCGGCAGCGGCTGTGAACTAGCATCGTTTCCGGGTCGCAATCTGTCGTTCAGCGAATCCGTGAGCGCCTGGATACACAACAAAACAACACTTCTACTTTCAGGAAAATTAACATGCTCTAGTGGTGGCTTAAATTGTCGTTGTTTATTTACATACGTGTATGAAGCGTCTTGTGAGGTTAAATCAAGTTATTTTTCGCGGTGCACTTTCGACTCGACAGACGATTGTATCACTTCCGGGTCGCTCGGACTTGAGTTCCCCGCCTTTTGACTGAGCAACAATCCTCCGAGGACGTCGCCTTCACAATAAGACCGCGGACGGCTTATGTGACTCGACGAAGTGAAACGGATTTACGGGAGACTTTTACTAACATGTAGCCAACTATTTTCTACCACGTTAGTCATTTTTGTCACTTCCAGGCAGCCATGTTGCTCCCTTCGGACGTCGCTCGGCTTGTTTTGGGTAAGTCTGTGTCGGGACAAATGTAGCTGCGGCGCTAGCCAGCAGTGAAATGTAAACAGGTCGCCCCCGAACTGCTAAGCTTCGACAGCCGATAGTTAGTGACCAGTGGACAGTCGGGGGGGCACAGGCGGATCTGCTTGCGGTTTGTGTTGCCCGTCAGTGAGAGCTTGGTCCCCCTCCTTTCAGGGTACCTCCAGGAGGAGGGACTGTCAGCCACCAGCCAGGCTTTCATCCACGAGAGCCCCAACCTGAAGGAGTACGCGGAGCACACCATCGGGGACGGGACCATTCCTGCGTGTGTCTTTGTAAGTGTCCCTGCCTGATGCCATGAAAGGTGCAGGCTGTTGCTGGCTACATGTCCTGATTCATCATGTCACCTCACCTCCACAGTCTCTCTTTGGAAAAGGCCTCACAACCATTCTGAATGAATACGTGGCTGTCAAAACTAAAGGTCTGTTGGGATTACATTAGATTCATTATCCTCTCTGTTGTTTTGTTTTCTTCCTGCTTGTGTTGATCTTGTCATTTCTTTTGCTCCAGAGTCCAGTCATGAGGTTCCAGTCATGATGACTTCATTGTGGAAAAAGCTGGATTTCACCCTCAACCAAATCAAGTAATGAACTTCAGCTTTCTATCTTTGTCAGTGACTGCTGCAAGTAAGCTGTTTACACTGCCTGTCAGAGTCTTTAGGAAGGAAATATGACGTGACTCCACCATGTTTCAAAGGGAAAGAGTTGGGGATAGTTTTCTACTCAGGGTTGCACTCAGATTCTTCTCCAGACTTCTTATTTTTCAGCTGAA
>JAUESF010000016.1:7498663-7509290 GCA_032274765.1 Malacoctenus tetranemus | reverse complement strand
GTCAGCAATCTAGGAGACGATGGAGGTGTAGACACCCATCACCCGCAGCTTCTCACCCAGCACCAGTGGCTTGATGGAAAGTGATTCTCACACTGCTTCCACCACCATCCAAAATGCCTATGAGCTCGTTGCAGCAGGTAGATGACGGCGTCGTCAACTCCCAAACGGGGGCTGGTAGGCATGCTGCAGAGGGTCTCGCAGCTCCTTCACCTGCAGCTTCAAGTGGGCCAAGACCAATCTCTCCAGCACCTTCATCAGATGGGATGTGAGGGGAACTGGTCAATAATCATTGAGGTCCGATGGAGTTGACTTCTTCGGTACAGGAACCACGCATATGTTAATTGGAGAGACTAAAGGGTGACAGGCTGGATTAGGAAGGGACGGGGATTCCCCTGCTCTGGCTACACGATGATAAAGTTTCCGACTGTCGCATTAAAGGCTTATTTCGGATTAGAGGCCCTTAGATTCATGTGTTAATGTTCTCAGACTGCCATTAACACAACAAGCCAAGCCCGATAGTATGGCCCGAGCCCCCAGAGCTGCAGGCCCTGAACGGGGAAACACGCTCACACACTGTAACGGAACTAAACGATCGAATGGTGTTTTTTTCACCACCTTCAGAAGAGTGCAGCACTGTCCTGGAATTGGTGCCCTTTGTGCAAATAAGCACAATTAGAAAACATTGTAAAGGTGTGAGACTTCCAGTCCAGTCTGTAAAAATGTAAAAATAAGATGATCAGGAAGGGATCAACAAAGGAAAAAACAAATAAAATTACTATTATATCCCCGTTTGCCTATAGTGGACAACGTCAGAGGTACACTTGATTTGCTGAATGACCTTCTTTGTAGGAGACATGTCAGCTTTCCTTTCCATAATCATTCAGACAGTCATTTTAGTTAATTATGAGCTCGTGGTATTATTCATCAGGTATAAGGGGACATTTTGTACAACTTACCTTGATAAACTGAGTTGTTCTAAGAGCAATGCAGCACCTTGGTTATTAAAAATGGGTGATAAATCTTCTTTATGAAACAACTTTGCTCATTTCTTTTCATTTCTTTTACTGAATGATGGGTTCAGCTCCCAGAACTTGACTTGAAGCAGCAAGTATTGATTATTAAGTCAAGAGGAAAATTCACGGTTTGAAAAAAAAAATAAATCTGAAAATACATTTGCACATTGTTGCTCCAGTTAGACTGTGGGTTTGATCCATTGCTCGACCCCATTCTCCTCGTTTTCGACCGTACACAGGCTTTTCCTACTTTCTGTTAACTGACATGCGAATAGGCCAACCATTTAACCTGAGGATCGTTATGGTTATTTCCACAAAGATGCCTGAGTCGCTGCCATACAGTAGTCATGTTTCCACCAGCATCAGAATGCCAGTTTTTCTGTTAGCAGAGAATATCTCAGCAGAAGAACTCAGAAAAGTTCTTTCAACAGCTGAAAAAAATCTTTGTGTGATCACAGAAATGGAAGATCTGAACTGACTGAATTTTCACATTACTCCCATGTTTTGATGCTAATTCTCAGCACAACCTGGATGTCCTTGTGTGCATACAGTATGTGAGTGGGTGTGCTTCTGAAGCCAGCACGCATGAATGGGGTGTTTATTGTCGGGTGCATACAAAGTGGGAGTTCTGTTGTGGAGACAAAACAAACAAACAAAAAATGGTGAGCATCTTTGAAGTAGCTCTGAATGGATTAAAAAAAAGGCTTCCGTTTCAGCTTGCTTCTGAAGGGATGCACCGCCCTTCACATCCTCCCTCTCTCACCAATCACTTCAAAGCACAGCTGATGACACTTCAGGCATGCCACTGATTGGCAGAGGGCAGGCAGGTTGAACATCAAGTCATGACTACGTTGCTTTGGCTAGCAGTCGCACAATTGAGGTAGTTGGAGAGCATGACTCACAATCTCGTAAGCAGGGTTCCAAATCTACCAAATGCCGTTTTTGTTTCTATCGTAAAAAAAAAATGCAACGGGAAGGCAAGTTTATTCCGTGTCCTCAAAACACAATTTCCTATGCACCTTGTTCTTGTTTTCTTTTGGTCGAGCAGGCTGACCTCAGGAGCTGTCTTGGTGCTTCCAGAGAAGTTTTACACTGGGGGAGTGAGTCTCGTGGGAGAAAAGGGGGGGATGGGAGGCACAGAGAAATGATTCATAATCATTAACTGGGGTGTGTGCGAGCTGTGAAGTTGACAAAAAAAGTACGTTACACACACATTCCGTAGTCTAAGGAGAATTCGTCCAACATGGTGCCCGAAACCTCAGAAACCTGGTTCGGAGAGGGTCTCATCCGAACAGTAAAAAAATGCTTGACAGTTGACAACTTTGAATAAATCTAACTTATTTTCCTGATCTTTTGATTGCACCAGTTTACATTGGCAGCAGTACACTCAAATAATGGATGAGTAAATGGTAGCTGCTTTATTGCAATGGAGAAGTATTAAAAAGTGTAGATGTAATTCTTTAAATGTAAACAAAGGAAAAATTTGAATATTGCATGTATATACAAATATATATATATATATATATATATATATATATATATATAGAGAGAGAGAGAGAGAGAGAGAGAGAGAGAGAGAGAGAGAGAGAGAGAGAGAGAGACACATAGATATAGATATACAGTATACGAACGATTGTATTCCTATCCTCTTCGCAGGCCCCATGAGTGAAGATATGAGGCTTTCGCAGCGTGCAGTGAAGTGAGTTCACTTGCAACTGGCTGCCTTTAGTTTCAGTCAACACTATCATATCTATCTGATACAACAGCATGAGGACACACTTCTCAAGGCGCCGGTTGCCATGACATGTGTGGGAAGAGGCAAATGGCCGCTCTTCACTTCGCACCATGCAGCCACCGACCAAGACATATGTTCGCGGCCATGAAATACGTGGTGCGGTGCAGCATATCCGGCTTGATGGGGGAAAACAAAAGGTGTCTTCTGTTGAGATTTGTCTCTTGGCTCTGAGTTAGCATCTTTTGCATAGTTCCATTGTTCCACTGCAGAGACACAAGAGGCTCACTGAAACTAAAGCGACCCCCCCCATGAGCTGGATGATAAGTAAGTGGTCTGCTGCGCAGCCACAAGTTGACTCCACACAAAACGCTGCTTGTGAGATTGTGTTATTTTCCAGGAGGACTCAAGCCGGTATCAGTGTTGTCTTTAACTCCACCCTAATCACTTTTAGTCATCCTGTACATCAACGCTTCAGTGACTTAATTTCATAGGGCCATACAGAACAGAGGACTTCAGAGAGTCTGAAATGAATAGCCACAAAGCAGAGGCAGATGAAGTATTCACATTCCGTACCAAAGAAAAGTGCAGATGCCGTCTGAAAAACACAATGGTAAAGTAAAAGTACTGTTTCATTTCTCTGACTTGAAGTAACAGTGAGGAATTACAGAGGTATAAATTATTGTTTAATTTAATAATATAAGAGTATTTTTATGTGTGAAAGAAAGTGGCTGAGAAAACAAAAGACTGACCTCCTCTGATTCTATTGGTGTTATAGATAAACATGGGTCCGGGGGCGCAGTTCTTGAGACGCCCATTGTAACCGTCTGACACTGTCAGAAATTGCTGTTCCGACTGTCTTTGGCCACAGAAATCTGTGGTTCCGTGTCAGAGGGAAGCATAAGCTAAATGAAGTACAGCACTTTGTAACTTGTAGGAAGGGGCAGTGAAGACATGATGACATCGCTGTCAAAAAGGCAGACCTGTTTCTGACTGTTGATACATCTTTGTATCAAAGGTCTAAGAGGAAACAAAATCAATTTTTTTCTGCCTTTTTCTGCATCATTTCAATTCATTTTTGTACAACAAAGATTTTGAGAGTAATTTGCAATTTTTTAACTTGATTTTTTAAATTCATTTAAATTACTTCAAATGACTTTGTTTCTTTGATTTTTTTCCCCCCCCCGATACTTGAACGTGTTTTAACACAATGCAAAGTTTTCTAATCATAAAGCAAAGTGTTTGACTTTCCTGTTAACACTTTCTCCATTCCAGTGACATCACTATTGATGCACACAATATGGCTTGTGTACCTGAAGAGATTGATTGCACTTTTGTTTTTGCAAGTGATCGAATAACAGCATGAGTGACATTATGCCCAAACATTACATGGGTGTTTTGCATGAGCTGGAACTTTTTCAGCCCCTGGAATGGCCGAAATGTCCTCAGAAACCTGCAAAATTAGATTTTGGTGTCTCACTTTTGATGCTGTCCTCTCTTGTTTTTGAATGAAGGACGATGATGCTATGACTGCACAGAAAGGTCCTGAAACAATTTCGTTGAATCTCCCATGTTGGTGTTGTTACATGAGCTGGTTGAAATGCTTACAAATCAGGGATCCTAACTGCAGCACAGAAAAATGTTTTTATAATTGTTCCACTATAACGGAAAGAGATGCTGTGATTTTCTATCCAGACACTTAAACCTCCTTAGAGCTCCAGGATACAATTTGGTCCAAAAAATGAGATTTGAATATAATGTGAAAGACACTTGTGATCAAATACCAGCTCGATCACTGCAGAGGCAGGTGCAGCTGCAAATCTGTCAACTCATCCTCGGCTGTGCATGCTCTTGTGATGCCGTGGACCTTGAATTGTGGTCAGGTTATCCAACAGACTCGTAGCTCAGTGACTCTCCCCGATAATCTGCAGACGCTAGAACGTGCCGCTTGTCCCCATGGCTGCCAGAGTGCCAAAGGCGTCAGTGTGCCGAAGCGCCTCTGGGGAACCTGCCCCTTCAATCCCTCTGACTCTTCATCTAGTAGCCCACTCCTCCCTCTTAACAACCACCACCACCACCACCACCACCACAACCACCACCACCCATCCATTCCAAGCCAGCTCCGCCAGGCACTGAAAGAAAGAGAAAATAAAGAGATCTAAATGTCAGCAGGGAGCTGAGTGCATTCCTCTCACCGTGTCCCAAGATCGGTCACCCAGAACAACTTGTGATCCCGGGACAAAGCTGACGACAGCAGGTGGCCATATAAAGAACATTTTCCTCCCTAGAATTAGATCTTATCCCAGGGAAGTGCCATTGAGTCATAGATAATACAACCTGACCCCCCCTCCTCTCCAGCCCCCCAGCCCCCCTCCCTGCTGGGACCAGAAGGATTTTCATTTCAATTTCTTTACACAAAGATGCTTTTCATCTTGACCAGGGTGAGATGACAGCACAGCAGCCATGAAATGAATGGGAAACAGTTGAAAGGCAGAAATATCCCCCCCCCACTCCACCCATACCACTGCACACACACACCCTTGTCCACCTCACAAAAGACCTGCATCACTGGTCCGAACGTCCCACTCTTTCCATTCATGTAAGTTTGTGGCATTTTTAAATGTAATTCAGATGCTCAAACGCACACACACACAGTCACGCAGGTAGAACCAGACACAATCAGACAGGAATTGAAGCAATCCAGACACACACACATAAGACATAAGCTTTAATCCAAATATGGCCGCTACTTCATAATTTAACCTCCTCTGCCTCCTTGCTCCTGTCCTGTTTTCGAGGGGGGCACATAAATGATGCATGAGGACGAAAATGTCACATACACACACCCAAAATAAAGAGGAAACATTTCTTTCACACTTTTTCCTCATGCGGGACAGAGTTGCGGGTCCCAGTAAGCAGCTAAAGATGGACTTGATTGAGGGTGTGAACCTGCAATGGGTACAACGGGGACATCACTGGTAAAACTCCAGCCAATTTTTGACATGTAAGTACAAAGTTTGATTTGCAGGTTCGTGGTGGTGGATAAAAAAAGACCCCTCTAAAAGATTTTGACCCATGAGTGACTTAAACGATGACAAGAAAACAGCAAAATAGCATTTTACAAAAAAAAAAAAGCATGGGTTATAATTAAGTGGCCTTCATAGGCAAAGGCAAGTAGGCTTTACATCCTTCATCGGTCACATCGAAAGGTTGAGCGACATCAGCCATGTGTGTCGTCACCTGAAATGACTTGCTGTCCTGCTTCCCAGCTGCTTAGGAATGCAAATTGTCCCCCTCAAGTACCAGTTTTTACTATGATACTGCGAAAAGTTCTGAGCAGCCGCTGCAACATGTGACAAGTGAGTCAAAAAGAGTCATGAATCGATCGGCCACTGGCGCCTCATACTGACGCCCGGCTGGGCAAAGGCAGTGGGAGGTCACCGGTCCATTGTGGAGCAAACACACGATGAAGTACGCATGAGCACATTCGAATAAGAACCAGTAGTAGACCCCACATGTGTGTTTTTGGATTGTGGGAGGTAAACTGGAACAGACAGCCAGTACATGCAAAACTCCACATAAAAAAAGGCCACACCCATGTGCCAGCAAAGCACCTTGTCACTTTGAGGATGTGAGGTGAGGATGAAAAAGGAAGGGCCAAAACTCTGGCTGCTCTGAAGTTGTCATTTAAGAACTGTACATTCAATAGGAAACAGTCTGATTGGTGTCGAGAGCAGAAACCGTTCATTGCTTTTATTCTGGAAGCTCCTGTTTGAGTTCGTGAGGATGTTTCGGTCAGCATTTAGCTTCACTGCAGCAGTCTTGCAAACCTCTCAGTGGGGAAAGTCGCTATTGGCAATCAGCAATCCGAGGTGGATTTGCTCGTTAGCCACATTGTCTGTTGTGTTATGTTCGTTTCTTGCCATGTCGCCCCTCGTTCAATTTTTTAAGCATCCAAAAGTGCTGCATTCGATACCATCGACCATAGTATCTTGCTGCACAGGTTGCAGCACCTGGTTGGTATCAAGGGAATGGCACTGAACTGGTTTAAGTCCTACCTATCAAACAGACTCCATAACTGGCACTAGTGTAGGGTGAGGAGAATGTGAACAAAATGGAGTTCCACAGGGCTCCGTATTAGGGCCCACACTGTTCCCACTATACATGCTCCCTGTTGGAGACATTATGAGAAAACACTCCATTAATTTCTACTGCCATGCAGATGACACATAGTTGTACTTATCACCAAAACCCGACAACACGAATCAGCTTCTCAAATTTGAAGCTTGTCTTACAGATTTAAAAACCTGGCTGGGCCAAAACGTTCTGCTCCTCAACCCTGAAAAAACGGAAGTCATCACTTTTGGTCCAGAAATTGCAAGAGACAAACTATCAGAAAGGGTGATCACATTAGATGGCATTGCTCTAGCTTCTCATGCCACTGTTAAAAACGTGGACGTCATACTGGATCAGAACTTGTGCTTTGACTTGCATATTAAACAGGTCTGCAGGACTGTAAGCCGCCACCTCTGAGTCTGGTCCTGCTGGAGGTTTCTTCCTGTTAAAAGGGAGTTTTTCCTCTCCACCATCGCGATTCGCTTGCTCATGTGGATTTGTTGGGTTTTCTCATTATTGATGTATAGCGCCATGAGACGACTTTGTTGTATATGACGCTTTATAAATAAAATTGAATTGAATAAAAGTGTAAATTCCTCCAAACCAAAATAGCCACACCCCCACTCTTGGTATTGAAAGAGGAAAAGTAAACTGATTCAAAACCACATTGTTGCGGCTTTAAATGGTCTCCATCATTTAGATGCATCTCTTGTGAAAGCGCAATATCTCCATTTGTCACAGCCTGTACCTCTGGTGTCCGATAGGGGCAGTGTTTCTTCTATTCTCCTGCTCTCCCTCATTCTTTCAGGGGGTGAGATCAGATGGCAGCAAGGCTGGTGTCAGGTGTGCTGCATCAGCAATCAGTGGAAGGGTTGCATGCTGATTGGACGCTGCAGTCAGTGGTTTGATGTGTGATTCTGTGGATTTGCCTGTTCGGGACCAAAGCCTGAATCTCCCCTCTCATTCTCAGTGTGGGACTACTGACCCGTTCCTCCATCATCAACCCGTCCCTCTTCCTGCTGCCGCTGCTGCTCTCCTGCCACCAGCCCACTCCCATTCACTAGCCATTCCTTCTACACCCACCTACCGTTGTTTGCCCCTTGTCTTGTGTGCCTGAGCTACGTTAAGATTTTGTCAGTTTGTTGCTAGCTGCAGTAGTAGTTAAGTTTGTTTGGACGATTTTTAGTGTGGTCTTTAGAGCCTTTTTGTTCTGTTTACTCAGACTTACTTACATTCTCATCACTTGGTTGTTCAATCTCAGTTTGAGTCTTGTTTTACTTAGGTTTTTGTTTCTGAACCATTTGTTTAGGGGTTAGAGGTTTTGGGTTATGTCTGTAAATTTCTGTTGCTTCATTAAAAGCAATCCTTTTATTTTTGACTGCGTTTCGTTGTCTGCGCCTGAGTTCCACTATTGATTGTAACAGTACATTCCGGCCAACTATGAACTCAGCAGGCAACGACACCAGTACAGACGCAGCTGCTGCGACTCCTTTTTGTTGCAGCAAGCTCTTTCCAGTCAGGGAGTTTTGTTAGGCCAGCATGAGACTCTTTAGCAGAGCTTGGTCGAGAGTAATCGTGCCCTATTACAGCAGGTATCTCTACTTACAGGAGAGGTTGCTCAGCTTTCCTCCACCTCTCAGCCAGTCATAGCGAACACCCAACCAAACTCAACTGATCATGCTACAGCTAGTGTGCAGGTTAGCCAGTTCTTCCGAGAACCTAATGTGCCAGTACCTGAGAGGTATTGTGGTGACACCAGTACCTGCCAGCCTTTTCTCACACAGGTTTCTTTGGTTTTTGATCTCCAGCCTCACTCCTATGCTACAGATAGGGCTAAGATGGCGTACATTATCAGCCTGTTATCTGGTGCTGCAAGAGAGTGGGGAACATCGGTGTGGGAACGACAGGATGCCGTGTGCCACTCTTACCGGGCCTTTGTAGCAGAAATGAAGAAGGTCTTTGATCATCCTCTTCGAGGCAAAGATGCTGGCTATCGCCTCTTATCTCTCTGCCAGGGGACCCAGAGTGGAGCGGACTATGCCATCGAGCTCCGTACCATTGCAGCTGGGAGCGGGTGGAATGATGAGTCACTCCAAGGTGCGTTTTATGCGGGCTTACAGGATGGTATCAAGGACGAACCATCCACCAGGGAGGAGACTACCAGCCTAGATGCGACGGTTGCCTTAGCCACCGAATCGATAATCGCATACATGAGAGATGGAGGGAAAGGAACCAGCGGTACGAGGCCCCACGCAGCTCCACCACTGCTAGGGGTTCCTTTTCACCACAGCCTCGATGGAGTTCTGAGCCCGAACCCTTGTAGCTTGGTTGGACACGTCTATCGGCAGAGGAGAAACAACATCGGAGAGATTGAACGCATGCATGTATTGTGGAAAGCCGGGTCATTACCTCGCCACCTGCCCACAGTGTCTGGGAAAAGAGTCGGCTCATCGGTAATCAGGGACTTGCTGGTGAGCCATACTTCCATCGTTTCCCCTACAAGTTTCTGTCTCCCTCAGTTGCCATTCCCAGTCCGTTCCCCTTCAAGCCTTGTTGGATTCAAGTGCCGAAGAGAGTATTCTGGATCTTCAACTTGTAAAGCAGATGGACATTCCCCTGGTTCCTCTTCAGACCCCTTTGGTTGTGCGTGGTCTTGACAATCAGCAGTTCTCCCTGGTGAAGTTCAGGACAGCCCCCGTGTCTTTGGTTCTAGCTGGTAACCACCGTGAGAAAATGTCATTTTTTGTTATTAGCCACTCATGCCCCCCTGTGGTGTTAGGATTCCCTTGGCTCCAGAATCACAACCCCCCCCCCCCCCCCCCCCCCCCGCCATTGACTGGAAAAGGAAGGAGATTACTTCATGGGATCCCGCATGTCATGAGTCGTGTCTTCAGTCTGCCATCCCTCCTGTTGCTTCAGCGCCCCATCTGCCACATCCGGTTAAGCTAGAGAAAGTCCTTAGAGAGTACCATGATCTCACCCCAGTGTTTAGCAAGGAAAGTGCTATGTCTCTGCCTCCTCACCGCCCCTACAACTGCTCCATACATCTGATTCCTGGCGCTAAATTACCAACTAGTCGGCTGTATAACCTTTCGAAACCTGAACAGGCTGCGATGGAAGAGCATATCAGAGTCCGTAGCCGCAGGCATCATTCGCCCATCTTCATCCCCAGTAGCCGCTGGATTTTTTTTTTTTGTATACAAACAAGACAAGTCCCTTCGTGCATGTATAGACTTTCGGGGTTTGAACAGCATCACAGTTAAGAACACCTGTCCATGGGAAAAGGCCCAGGATCAGGCTAACCCAGTTTTGCTTACCCAGGGACAGGGGGGCTGGGCTTACCTGACCCAAGATTGTATTACATCTCTTTTGAGATGGCGAAACTTGCCCTACATTGGACTGGACAATGCAATTTAGACTGGGCCGTTATAGAAAAATCTCTATCCTCTCCCTATACGCCCATAGAGCTCCTCTCTCAAAATTCGGGTAGGATCTTGAACCTGATTATGTTGCATTCCAAGGAAGTTTGGACGAAGATGCACAAAATGATTAAATTATCTCATTCTAAACAGCCATATTCGTCTTTGTGGCAAAATCCTGCAACCTGTATAAGTAAAACACCGGTCTACTGGAAGAGTTGGCACAACCATGGAATATGTACACTCGATAATTTGCATGATGGTTGTCATGATCCGTCACGTGTCTTCACTGTCTGGTCTGGTTTCATAGGTTAATCTGTAATCTGTCACTCATAGTTAGAGCACAC
>JAUESF010000016.1:7466785-7478009 GCA_032274765.1 Malacoctenus tetranemus | reverse complement strand
CTGCATTGTCATTGTCACTGAAGACAAATATTAAAAGGAATGATATTTTCTTCATTTTATCATTGTGGATGAATAATGCCGTATACAGTAGGCTATAGTATTCATAAACCCATCACATCTTTGTATTTCGCTGGTTCAGGAGGCCTTCAAGTTAAAAGAGGATTCCATGTGTTCTCGACGTCAAAAAAAGCAGAGTTGTGGCTCGATCTCATCCCGATTTGATTCATTTCCACCAAGTCCAGCCCCCGTGGGCCCCTCTCTCCTCCACTCTGTGTTTATGGTTCCCCCCTGCGCTCCACCCATGAGACACAGACATATTTATTTAGTCTGTTCCCATCGCGAAAGTTACTCCCGAGCCGGAGGAGGAGAGCCTGTGACAGAACCGGACCGCCAGACCAGTCTGCTCTTCCAACAGTAGTCGGCGTGCTGAGCCAGGCAGGCGCTAAGCAGCAGTCCTCTCTCCCTCCTTCTCTCTGTGAGACCTGGGACGCCGCTGCGAAGGGGAGAGCTCATTCCACTACACGGCAGTCCTCCATGGCTCTGTGCAACGGAGACAGCAAGGTCAGTGGAGCGGGGAGGCGCCCGCGTTTGCCGAGACGGCTCTCCCGGGTGACTTCGTGTTAGGACCCACGGTTTGGTGGCGCGATGCCCCCCGGTGGATTCCGGCCTGTGTGTGTGTGTAGCTCGGGGGGGAAAGTTAGAGAGCGTGTAACGATGTGGACAGTGCCGCTGAGATCAGAGTCCGCTGCTCTGTGTGCGCCTGTTGCAGTGTTGCATTAACATGTTGCTCGCCGCTAACTAGCCGGCCGTTATATGGCAGTGCGCGTTAGTTGAACACAAACAATCCTCTTGTTTTGAAACATTTTTGCCCCTCTCTCACGTAGAATCCCCCCCAAATACCCACTGCACCGCGTGGGTTTTAGCATACCTCCGCTAGCCTAGCCAAGATGCTAACATGCTAACAGCGATAACAGTTTATACCGTGGGAGCGCTAGCTGACAGCAGAGCTAATTTGGTTAGCTTCCTTTAGCTTGACTTAATTTGTGGCACCGCAGAGCGGAAATGTTGTGTTTCGATGGCTGCTGTGTTCCTTGCGAAAGTGAAAATTACCATGGAGCAACTGAGTTTGTTTCCCTTGGTTGCTGTCACACACTTTGAGCTAGCTGTCAGTTTGCTAACGTCGTCACCCAAGCTAGTCAGCTCCAACTTGCGGTTACCGGTCTGACAAGTGAAGGTTCTGCAGCTGCGCTATCAGCTGACCTGCTCAAGTTTGCTCTGTTGGAAATAGGTGTTTTGTCTTGTGTTGTAACTGTCCCTTGTCCTGTGACTGTCAGGCTTGTGTTTCAACTGTAGTAGAAAGCACAAGCCTGCGTCTGTAATGCCACTAGTTTACAGAAAGACCCACGGAGGAAGTGTTTCAACAAACCACGTGGTGTCATTTTTCTTCTTCTCCGCCCTTGTTTATACGCTACAGTTTTTAATGTGGAAGCACGCGAGGCTTTTGAAAAAAAATCCCTCATTTGCGTTTATGTTTTTACAATAACATAAGGTCAATGTTGAAGAGAAGTCCTGTTTCTTTTCTTTCAAGAAGCAAAAAAAATGCTCTTTGTAGACCTCGGAAATTGATCGTTACTTTTATTTTGAAGGGCCCTCTTTATGTTGGTGGTTTATTGTTTGCCAAACATCACAGTGAAGCCAAACAACAGCAGACACTAACAATCAAGTGGTCCACAGCTTTTCTTAGAGGCAGTTTTTTTTTTAGCGCAAGTTGTGGGTTTTCATGTGATTTGGCTGATTGCTGATTGGCTCCATCACGTTCCACAAGACTGGCGGGCTGTCTGTGTTGTTGCTCACATGTTCTTAATTTTGTGAGGCCCTATTGAATTGCATTTTGCACGGAAGGGTCCCAGGTCATTTGGTGCAGAAAGAATTGGTTACCTTATGTCCCCTCTTGCTCACACCACCAACAGTCTTCAGATGCTTGTGTGAAGACGAAATTGCATTTTTCACGTGCGTGGAAGCTCTCAACAGTAAGTCTTGTGTATTATTTTGAAACATTTGTCCACAGCTGGAGATCAGCAGCGCAGAGCAGAATGGGTCATGCGAGGGGGCGGTGGCGATCCTGGATGCAGGGGCCCAGTACGGGAAAGTGATTGACAGACGGGTGCGAGAGTTGTGTGTGCGCTCCGAGATCCTCCCTTTAGAGACCCCCGCCTTTGCTATCAGAGAGCAGGGCTACAGGTGAGAAACAAGTGTGAATGCATGCTGAATGTCTTTTTTGTTTTACATCACTCTGCATCTTTATTATGCTATTATTTTAGCATGTTCTCAACAGCACCAAGTGCGTTATAACACAATGTAGCTTGATTGCTTTCTCTCTCTCTAACTTTCCTCAGGGCGATCATCATTTCAGGAGGCCCAGCTTCTGTGTATGCAGAAGATGCCCCGTGGTTTGACCCTGCCATATTTACCATAGGGAAGCCTGTGCTTGGGATTTGCTATGGAATGCAGGTATTGACTCACTTGGTGCTAGACCATGTCCAAATAAATATTTTGTGTCAGACACATCTAGAAACTAATAGAGTGATTTATATTGTGCGTTTAAGAGATGTTCTCCAACACAAAGGCTTGTGTTCACAGAAACATTTTCATCAAATAGTAGCAACATATTACTATGACTCCAAGCTGCGGTTCAGCTCTTTTCTGCCAGCTGGGACTTCACAGCCGTGTTCAAGGGCACTTTGACACAAGCGAAGAAGAAGAAGATGATGATGATGGAAGTCTAATTCACTCAGTGTTTTCAAGCCCGCCTGAAAATTAGAACCAGCAGCTTCCCCGGCACTTCTCTATGAACCGCAGACAGCTGTAGAATCACTTAATCACATTGTGATGAAGCCTGTGTCCAAATATTAACTGTGCTCTGAATGTGTGTGTTCCAGATGATGAATAAAGTCTTTGGGGGCACGGTGCACAAAAAGAGTGTGAGGGAGGATGGAGTGTTCAGCATCGGGCTCGACAATACCTGTTCCCTTTTCAGGTATGATCGCTTTGTTTTCATACATGTTCGTTATGATGCTAACGTTTTTAAGCCGTGACATTAAGATGCTTCGTGCAAAAACGCCGTCACAGAGTGCTGATAGAAATCCTGCAGATAGAAGCTTCATCACAGCAGAGACAGAAACGAGTGCTGTGTGCCTGAGCCTTTTTTTCCCCTCTCTTCTTGGCCATCATCATTGCTTCATCTGGTTTGTGTGGGTGCTCGCTTTGATTGAGTGATGTCGATTCTGTGGATGGATGTCTGTTCTTGTACTTTGGAGTTGATGAGTTTATAGCGCCTTTCGTTTGATCTTTTTCTATCTTTACTGCGGGCAATGTGTTTTTAAAAAAACAGGGTAAAATATTGTAATGAATAATTGCTATTGTTCTATATATTAATGTGATCTGATTCATCAGGCTCAGTAATCGCAGGTTTATGTTTGCATCCTAAGCTTTGGTATTATTGGAGCATCTCTTTTGACTTCATAGGTTAATTATTTGGTTCACATTTGACACCATAAATGCTGTTCAGGCAGCGCTAATGTTGTTGATGTGAATCAGCAGGCTAATTCATCTGCCATGGATTAGTTTCCTGGCCAACAGCTTGTGTAATTGTGCTGCTGTCAGACTCTAAAAATTAACTTCATTTAAATGACTCTGTCAAAGAGACTTTCTCAGCATCATTTATTGTCCTCAGCAGACGAGGGCCGAGTGTACAGGGACAGTGTAGAGAACAGGACGGCTGCCGAGCTGGTTGTCCCAGTGACACATTTACCATGTAAACCGCAGGAGCTTCTCAGGTAGCTTTTCAGCACAGACAGCAATGTCAAACAAAAGCAACGTTGCAGTCTCTATTGCACTGAGAACAGTTACTGTGCATATTTAATCATTGTCCATATTGACGAGCACCAAAGCGCTTCCTCTGATGTCTGTCTGTGTGCTGATCTTATCAGAGGCCTTCAGAAGGAGGAACTGGTCCTGCTCACCCACGGGGACAGTGTGGACAAAGTGGCAGACGGCTTCAAAGTGGTGGCCCAATCAGGGAATATCATTGCTGGTAAGCACAACATGTGGGACTGGCTGTGACTCTGATTAACACACTCAAAATCTACATGTATGGTCAGAGATTTAAAGCAAATGTTTTCAACATGCGTATTTAGGGTTTTTCAGCATTAGAAAGCTTTGGTCTGTACTGTATTTGTGAGCATTCACAGCACTAAAGGCTACAGTTGACATCAGCAGCATTGTTGAATAGGATTTGAAAGGGTATAAGTGGTCTTGTGTTTGCTTCAGGGATAGCTAACGAACAGAAGAAGCTGTATGGGACACAGTTCCACCCCGAGGTGGACTTGACGGAGCGAGGCATGGAGATGCTGCGCAACTTCCTGTTTGAAATTGCAGGATGCACAAATAACTTCACTGTACAGAACCGCCAGCAGGACTGCATCACAGAGATAAAGGAGAAAGTCGACAAATCGAAAGTGCTGGTGAGTGAAGCTGCGCCGACGCCCTGTGAGTCTGTGTGTTCTCGTCCCGATCACTCGTGCAGCAGAGAGGACTTGAAAATTGGAAAAATATTTTCTTGGCACTTTTGATCTTTCCGTTGGGAGGTAATTTGACTAAAAGGCTAAAGCTGGGCTGCTGAGTCTGAAGTGTGGCGACAGTAACAATGGGAGGAAGTTAAGTAGAACCAATTAAACTCTGAAATTAAACCGTGTTCCATCTGAGAAGGGAAGCCGACTCCCTGAGCGCCTTCAAACTGGGCTTCATCTCGGGGGATCGAGAAATAGATAAGCGAGTGTGGAGAACGGGTCTCAAAGCACATGATTTTTATTTTTTTGTTATTTGAGTCTTTGACATACATTTATCTCTGCCTGGTAATTGGTGTGGAGCGTGTTCCTGTGGAATGTCTGGCATTTAAGATGCAGCTAATTAATTGGGAAGCAATCTGATTCCGCTCTTTAATTTCCAACACTCGATATTTTACAGATCGCCAAGAGATGAAATCTTGGATGTGTTTGAGGCGAATAAACACGAGGAGCATAAAGTGAAAAACTGAGTCCTGCAGATAACAGATATTCCATTGAAGCTGTGATAAAGTGTCAGCGCGCGTCTCAGTTTCACATTTGATCCCCTGCCTCGTAACACAGCGGTTGTCATGATATTCTTAGGTGCTACTGAGTGGTGGCGTCGACTCGACCGTGTGCACAGCTCTCCTCAACAAAGCGCTGAACCAGGATCAGGTGATAGCAGTTCACATCGACAACGGCTTCATGAGGAAGAGAGAGAGTCAAAGTGTGGAAGAAGCGCTCACCAAGCTGGGCATCAAAGTTAAAGGTGTGTCCCTGAATGCCTCACCGTCGCTTCAAACGTTGAAACCTGAACGAGAAGTCGGTGATGAAGTCGGTGTCGAGTCGTGTTTAATCGTCGCCTTCCTGTGTCCTCTGCTGCTCTCCTGCCTTCAGTGGTAAACGCAGCACACACCTTCTATAATGGAACAACAACCCTTCCCATCTCTGATGAGGACAGGACGCCACGGAAACGCATCAGCAAGACCCTGAACATGACCACCAACCCCGAGGAGAAGCGGAAAATCATCGGAGACACGTTTGTGAAAGTGAGTATACGTTTCAGCCATTACTTTCCCTTTACATGGTTTATGTTAGAAGAACGTGTGTTATTCTGTCTCCAGCCTAAGTTGTGCACTCATCAAGCATTGCAATGTTGCGTCCGATGTGTGTTGCGTCACAGGTGGCCAATGAGGTGATTGGAGAGATGAATCTGAAGCCGGAGGAGGTTTTCCTGGCTCAGGGCACCTTGAGGCCCGATCTCATTGAGAGCGCTTCTCACCTCGCCAGCGGGAAGGCAGAGGTCATCAAAACACACCACAACGACACCGAGCTCATCCGCAAACTGAGAGATGAGGTACTGCAGGCACGGTCCCAGCAAACGACAATTCAATTCATAAATAAAGAGACAGTTGAGGACGAAAGAACTGTAAAGTTCACTGCTTCAAGCAAGGCGCACACAAGTTTTAGCCTGTGTTTTTTTTTTTTTTTTTTGCTCATCTTATCATGATTCTCCTCTGCCTGTGTGTTTGGTTTCATATCTTCATGCTGGCATAGTCCGATTGGAAAACACACTGTAGAATTCCTGTGATATTCTTGCACCTTAGTGGCTCGATCATTTAACACACTGAAGAAGTTTCCCTTAAAACCACCTCTTTATTTGGGCTTTCCTTTATTTTATTTTTTTAACTTTTCAGTGTTTTGTTGTTGTTGTCCTTAGCGCTTGGATACAAATGCAGAGCACCCATGCATCTCTGACGTTCCCCCCGCTCTTCACTTTTGCAATGCTGATTCCACTCTTGTAATCCTGCAGGGAAAAGTAATCGAACCGCTGAAGGATTTCCATAAAGATGAGGTCAGAGCGCTCGGGAGGGAGCTGGGCCTGCCAGAGGAGATTGTGTCTCGGCATCCTTTCCCTGGCAAGTGCATCAACACACGACGATGTGATGTGACTGCTCACATGCAATTTTTACACCAGTGATTTTCAGCACTGTCGCGTTGTTTGATCTCTTTCCGCCAAAGTCCGTCTGCTTAAACGTCGATATCAAAGTGTACCCCCCTCCCCCCCTCCCTCCCCCATCCTAAGGACGGTGCAGTTTAATCAGGCCCTCTCCAAACAGTCCTGCAGTGTAATATGTCGGTCCAGAGTTTGCTCAGCAAAGGATCATGGTGTGTTTTTCTGTAGGTCCTGGCCTATCCATCAGAGTAATCTGTGCAGAGGAGCCTTATATCTGTAAGGACTTCGCTGAAACCAACAACATCCTGAAAATTGTTACAGACTTTTCTGCGAGTGTCAAAAAGGTCAGTAATTCTAAGTAACAGTGTTGTGAACAGTCTGACGTGCTGCAGCCTGAAATGCAAAGCCACCTGAACGTTGATATTCACGGGCTGCCTCTGTCCCTGTGCTCTCCAGCCCCATGCCTTGCTGCAGAGAGTCAAGTCATGCATATCAGACGAGGAGGAGGAGAAGCTCATGCAGATCACCAGCCTTCATTCACTCAATGCCTTCCTGCTGCCCATCAAGACTGTCGGTGTCCAGGTGAGGTCCCCGATCGATCGGCTCGTCACACACATGGCTCATTCGTCCCTCTCATGAATTCCACTGCAGCAGCCCAACTCTTACTGACTAATTCTGGGTCGTAGCTGAAGTGTAAATAACACCTGAGATCGGAGCTTTACCATGAAATAAAGTCGGGCCGATGTGCTAAATCTGGAAGCTTGTTCCATATGTGGTTGTGTTGGTGTGGGGCGTTGGAGCTGTTGCTTAGCTGTAGGACCGTGACACAGCATGTGTTAGCTGCTGCTTGTCTGTTGTTGTGTTATAACTATAATTTAGTCATCAGCTCCAGAGTCACCCACACAGAACTTCTCCAACTCTCACTTTTAGTTGCTCCTTCGTCTGTGCAGTCGCGGCAGGGCGCGTTTTGCAGAGATAGTTGGACTAAAAGCTCCTGCTGACGGCTAAACAGGCTCCTCAGAGGTGCTCAGACAGGGGAGCGGTCACGACTCTCTCTCCTCGAGCCAAACCCAGCAGCCGGCCTGTGGGACTGTGTGTGTCTTTGTGGAGACCGGTCTTATTACATCCTGTTTAAAACCAGGGAGTTCAAACTTGCCCGAAACCACAAGTTGTGGGACGGCTGGAAGACTGCAGACAAACAGGCAGCTCACCCCGCCTTTTACTAAAAATGGAAACACACATTTTGAGTAAACACACCGATGTTTATTCAGCAAGTCCTCGTCACGCTGCGACTCTGCTGACGACCACTCCGTCCTGCGCCTCTGTTTCAGGGTGACTGCCGGTCGTACAGTTATGTTTGCGGCGTCACAAGTAAAGAATCTCCACACTGGGAATCCCTCATGTTCCTGGCCAGACTCATCCCTCGCATGTGCCATAGCATCAACAGGTAACGCAGCAGCCCGTCCTCACCGGTTCACCGGGAAACATTAAACCGCACCAGTAATTAACCGACTCATTCATTGACGTCTCCTCCCCTCCTCCTCCTCCAGAGTTGTGTATGTATTCGGGTCCCATGTGAAGGAGCCGCCCACAGACATTACTCCAACTTTCCTGACCACAGGCGTTCTGAGCACGCTCAGACAGGCTGACTTTGTAGCTCACTCTATTCTTAGAGAGTCTGGTAAGTGAGTTTTCCACGGCGTCTCCCTTCAGCCAGTCCAGCGTGACGTTTGCCTGAAACGACACGACGGTGAACGCGCGTCTCTCACGTCTCACTTCAGGTTATTCCGGGAAGATCAGCCAGATGCCGGTCATCCTCACCCCTCTGCACTTTGACCGCGACCCGCTGCAAAAGCAGCCGTCCTGCCGGCGCTCCGTGGTGGTCCGCACCTTTATCACCAGCGACTTCATGACAGGCATCCCTGCTATGCCGGGCAATCATATCCCCGAGGAGGTACAGCACCAACTCTGATATGTAGCTTTAAGTTCTGACACTTTTAGGCCAATGTGTCTTCAGTCTTCTCTCAACAATAAGCTTGCGTTCAAATAACCTTGTGTAATTGAACACCAGCCTCACCATTTTGCCAACCACTACTCTGTCAGTTAAAGCTGAACAAATACAGACATAAAGCTGTCAGTGTTTAGCAGAATACATCCAACACTTGTTGTTTATTGGAGGTATTCTTCTCGAGGGGATCCATCAAAAACACTGACTTTAAGAAGTGAACTGTCCTGAGGTCGCAGCCCGCTTTTCCAGAGCTTAGTGAAAGTGTTATGCTCTGTGTGTTTTCACCAGGTGGTGCTGAAGATGGTGAACGAGATCAAGAAAATCCCCGGCATATCCCGGGTCATGTACGACCTGACCTCCAAACCCCCCGGCACCACAGAGTGGGAGTAAAACTCAACATGACTCCATGTCCATAGGACGGACACACACACACACACACACACAAACACACGCACACACAGACACATTCTGGCGCACACAGACACACAGACACATTCTGACACACACACGCAATGCACAAACACTCTCGACTGATACCAGAGAGGGCTGATAACCTGCTCTACTCTTCTATCCTTACCCACCTCTCCCTCCCCCCTCCCTTTCCTCCCCCCTCCCTCCCCCATCTCTCTCTAACATTCCCATGGATGGCAGACCGTACTGTGACTGGCGCGCGTTGCAAAGGCGCTGCTGCTCTGCTCTCCCCACCACTCTTCCCTGGTCTTAATGTTCGGCGGGTAGGAAGCTGTTAATGTTGGTTCTTGATATTATATTGTCGTTCTTTGATTAATGTACAACAATGTATTCCCTCGCTTACGTTGAGAAGGTGAATTGCCGCGTCCTTCAGTAAGGTCAGCCGCTGAAGGCCGGCGGCAAGAAGCTGTGAAAGTTCAGTAAGTGGACTTGATGTCGTGCCTCAGGATGCATTATAGGAGGAGTAACACATGAGAACAAGCAAACAGTCGTGTCATGAAAAGAAACCCAGTCAGGAAAGAAAGGTTGGAGCATCCTTAGGTTTCTGTTGTTGTTTCTGTTCCATCGGATGTTTTTGGTTTTTACCGTTGTAGGTCAGAATGTTCTCGCCCCGAGACGACCCTCTCTGTTCACTCTCACTTCTGCCTGTATACTGTGCTCTGACGACGGCTGTCTGAACAGACGGCCCGGGTGACCAATCAACACGTTTTTAAGCTTTTTCTGTTTTGCCAAAAGTAGACTACGCTGTGGTGCCCCTCGACGCCGTGGCCTCCTGACCACCCTCCTCAGCTGCACCTGTCAAACGGGTCGATGCGCATGTCTCAGGCAGCAGCCGGCCCACGTTTGGCTCCACCCTAACGACTGATGTGCAGCTGCAGAGGAGGCCGACATGATGGGTGACTTTGTATGTGCCTGTTTTGGTTTCTTTTATTCTTTTTTTTGTTTGGTCTTTTTGTGTGTGGTCTGACCTGGACTCTGATGTTTCCAGAAAGGAGGACATAACCAGTGTTTCTCCTCATGCTGCAATATGTCTGCTTTTTATGAAGAGGAATTAAAGGCAGGAGGAGTAATAATAAAATTCTAAGTACAGTAAAAGTTTATAATCACATCGTGTCAGTTGCTGTCGTCACTTCACCATGATTCGGCTGCTCGTTTTTTTACGTTGTGCAAGGACACTTGTTTCGCACATCGCATCTGTTTATACTCCCGCTGGTGAAGCTTCCTCATGAATCCTCCAATCCAGTGGAAAGGTCACCCTCCCTCGTGTCAAGCTCCACTGTCAAAGGTCAAGTCACGCGCGTCGTCTGTTGCCATCTTCGAACATGTCGTCACCGCGTCTTAGAACAAGGCATTATCCTTCATTGGTTTTTGGTTTGGGGTCTGAACACCATCACAATCTCCCACTCGTGTCATTTAGGCCTCAGTGAATACAAGCGCTCAGGTTTAACTGAGTTTTTAAAAGCGTGTCGTACCCTCATAGAGACGTTTCACTCAGACGTGGTGGGTCTCGTGCCTGCACAGGTTGGTTTTTTTCTTCTTTTTTTGTGCCTCTCGTTCCTTCTGTTGTTACACCCCCCCCCCCAACCCGTAGTGGCCAAGTCCTCCCCCCAGTGCAGACTGAATCCTGAACTCGACCTAACCGCTTCTCATGTCTCTCACCTTCAGTTCTGCCTTTTTATACACAAGTGTTTTGTGTTCCCCACGTCTCCATAGGACAAACAACAGCTAATAATTGACATTCACTTTTTATTTTTGTAGTCGGATTCATTTGAAGTCTCTAAGATTAAGTTATGCAATTTTACGTCGGATGTCCGCGTTCTGTTTCGGTTTCCCGTCAACGGCGCTCATTCTCCTTTAGTAATGTGCCTCAAACCAAGCCACTGCATGCAGTTTCAACTCTGACATTTGTACAATGGAAAAACTGAGCTTTAATAAAGATCTCAATGTTGAAACTTCTCACTTCTATTGTCAACTACCTGTCTCCTGTTCGCCGCGCGCACGCCCCGTCTTTTAACTGTGACTGCATGCAGACCTGAGTGGCCAGGATGCTTCATATGGGACTAAAACACTGATGTATTTCGGGCCTGAACCATTCGCTCCTTTATATTCTAGCACGAGAATTTTAAAGTTAAAGCAGAATTAGAATTTTCAAGTTATAATATTTTAAGAACAAGAATTTTAAAC
>JAUESF010000016.1:7417979-7431199 GCA_032274765.1 Malacoctenus tetranemus | reverse complement strand
ACACACACACACACACACACACACACACACACACACACACACACACACACACACACACACACACACACACACGCCGCTGCGCATCCAACATTCAAACTGATTCTTCACCTGTAATCACTCTACGATCTCACTCGCCTAATGAAGTGTGCACATCAACAGAGTTACATGCGACATCCAAGCAGCAGCGACGGCCAATCATGTTCTGCCGCTTGCAAAAACGCTTACAGTTGTTCTGTGACATGACATGCAAAAAAAAAGGGAGGGAGGGAGAGAGGGAGGGAGTCCTGCTGCTAAAGTGAGTCAGCAGTGTTGCTTCAATAAATTATGAAGCTGCCCTGCTCTGATGGCGTGTCACGTTTCTCTGCTCTGACAGTGTATTTTTTGGGTGAAGGCTGAGCGGCTGAAGCTGCGGAAACTGATGACTCAATGATGGAGGCATTGGTTTGCCAGAATGCTCGACAGCTCTCTAACGGCTGCACCCTGAAGAGCTCAGTGGAGGGACTCTGCTTTTTAAACTGTAACAACAAAAGAGAACAAAGCCCAGAGTTGAAGCTCGCTGCCTGACCTCTCGCCCCGTGTCCCTCTCTGTGTTCCTGTGCGTCTCTGTGCCGCCTGGCGCCAGATTGCAGAGCAGCTAATGACGATCGCCTACGAGAGTGGAGTCAACCTGTTCGACACAGCTGAAGTCTACGCAGGTGGCAGGTGGGTGAGGGAAGAAAATCAACAAACCTGAACGGGCTTTGTTGCGGCAGGATCCCAGTTTGGGTGGTTCCTCTTCGTCGACCAAATGTGCTTTATTTTGTGCATTTTGTCACATTTTATTCTGAAGCCTTCAATCACGTACACACGTCCGTGCTCGCAATCAATGTAAAGACACCAGTTGACCTTGAATGTATGTTTTGGAAGTGTTAGGAAGGAACCAGTCAATATACACACAAACCCTGCAGGCACAGGGAGAGGAAGCAAACCGCACATAGATCCAGACCTAAACTATCTGGGATTTTATGTTCGTATAAGGTCGACAGTAGGACACAGTCAATATTAGTGTTTACTGACGCCCCGTCTCGTTGGAGCATGGAAAGGCTCGTTCATCAGCGGCCAGCTTCACATTAGGACCTATTTCCAGTTTGTGGACGATGAACTGCTGAGTGGATATCATGGTGTTTATTTCACCCCTGCAAATGAAAAACATCACCTCATTTGTTTTCCCTCGCAGGGCCGAAGTCATTCTAGGAAACATCATCAAGAAGAAATGCTGGAGGTGAGACATTATTGAGCATGATTGCTCCTGCACTTTTTATATGAGGGGGGGGGGGAACGACATTTACACGTGTGTTTCTGTCCTTGGTAAACCATGAACAAACAACGTGTGAGGAGGGAACGCAGCCTGTACGACCGTGCACGGTCGGGCTTCACAGGAAGTGATAAACAGTCACAGTGACTCTGTTGTTTTTCTCAATGAGGGGAAATCGGTTGTTTAATGGCATGCGCACGCACGCAGGGTGTAACACTGCTAAATGTAGCATGTCTGCCTGCAGGCAGCCTCATTTTTCACATTATTTTCAATTTGACTGATTTATTCAAACTTTTTTTTCATCTCACTTTTTAACAGTTCTGTGGGAAACAGACAGGAGAGACTCACTGCAACATCAAAAAGAGTTCAAACGCAAATTGCAATAACAGTGCGTGTATAAGTAAGAGTGGCTGGCAGTTTGACTGTGTGTACCTCGTGGTTTTTAACAGAAAAAATGTGGTTATTATTGCTGTTGATGCAGAAATCTCCATTTGTAAAAAAGAAAAACAACCACAAAACAGCACCGACATTATAATTCGATCATTTTCAGACTTGCTGAGAAGACAATTACAACTGTTGGGTTGAATCATTAGAAATCTATGTGAACTGTGACTAAAGTTTGTGAGAGTTACTCTGAAGAAATGAAACAAAACACTAAGTTGCAATACAAAATTAAAGATTCATTAGAAACATAACTGTGAGTGATGATGGAGGAGGAGACGTTTTTTTTGTCTGTTGCTTAATTTTAGATAAAAATTCCTCCAAGAATTTGTCAGGTACAGCTCCAGCACTGCTTTTTCTCATCTATGTACATGAACACAGTTTTATTTCCGAGGTCTTACAAATGCTAACCGCTAAAGAAGCCATGGATCAAAGCATGTGAGGTGGAAGTTACCACCTCGTGTCGGTTGTGAGTGTGAAACTCAAGCCTGATCGCTGCACTTTGTGCCGCTTCCCAATCGAGGGACTCTCTTTGTTGGGTGCCTGTCGGCCGGGCCGGGTCTAGCCGGCAATGCGCTCCAGCATGTTGCTGAGCTTGTCTACAGCATCATGCATTATGCAGGCGCAGCGAAAGGCGAGCCACAGGGCGCTCCCGCTCGGATCGATTGAAGAATCCACCCCACTCGTGTCACTTTCCCCTCTGTGAGGCTGGAAGTGTCTCATGGTGACATGTTAGGCAAACAAACTGCATCGCAGCAGTTTCAGATGATAGCAGTGAGTGAAACTTTACTCTTTCATCATTGGGCTTGTGGAAGTGGCCAATGAGGCGTTTAGGTACAATCAATCAATGGTTGCGAGTGTCGCACTCTGTGTGATGCACCAACATACTAAACTCAAAATAGCCCCATTAGCACACCAAAACCAATGATCCCACTTTAAATCCTGTGAACTGACTTCCAGCACAACTCTGTGACCATCACTGGAGCACAACAGGCAGTCGAGAGTCACTGAGTCCATCCATTCTGACTGTGTTTCTGTCTGCCTGCACCTCCTCAGGCGATCCAGTCTGGTCATCACCACCAAACTCTACTGGGGAGGGAAGTAAGTAAGAGACTGTATTAACCTGGACCAGATGTGTTTCTAAACAGTCACCGGCATTCGGACGTTTTTTATTTGACCTTTCTCCTTGAAAATAGGAATATTTCCTCCTGGGTTTTATTTTAAAAACATATCTATTATGTTTATGCTTTATGTTGTTGAAATCAACACATGCTGTCCAAGTTTAAGCTCCCTTAATTTCATAAATATCATCAGTGGCTAACTTTGATCTCCCACTACAGGCTATGAGCAGGGGAACTGTTCTTGTGTCACTGTGTCAAATTGATAAACGTCGTATTCACACATTAATTTTCAGGGCACCTAAAACACTTTATAGTAATGTTTCCTCTAAATGTGCCTTTCACGTTCACTCAGCAGGTCTCAGGCAGAAATGTACACAGTAGATTTGCATATGCAGTTGTGTGAATGACTGGTTCGGCGTTTTGTTTCACCAGAGCGGAGACGGAGAGGGGCCTGTCGAGGAAACACATCATTGAAGGTGAGATGCAAAACACGAGCGCAAAACACTTTCACTGGAGTCAGTGGGAAGAAAAAAAACAAAGTGTTTGAAGAAAGAGAATCTGTCCCTGAGTGTGAATCCGTTCCCACTGAACAGTTTTTGGGCCCCGTCTGTCTCTGTGTCTCAGGTCTGAAAGGCTCTCTACAGAGGATGCAGCTGGAGTACGTGGACGTAGTCTTTGCCAACCGTCCAGACAGCAACACTCCAATGGAGGGTGAGTCCTCTCATAACTTGTGATCTCCAGATGAATCCGCGTCCTCTCGGGACTTTGGAGGTCAGTGACTTTTTGCCATGGCTCAGCACACATTTGGGACTTTGTTGCTGACTTTTGGGCCCGAGCTCAAGCGGTCGGCGAAGGTCGACGCTTGGAGCCACGGGCAGAGTGAGTCCACTTTGACCTGAACGAAAGCAGCAACGGTCTGAACTGCTGAGTGCGGCTCGGCGTCTGCTGAGTCGGCTGATCATTAGGAGAAGGAGGGCCGCTTTGGGGTCTGGTTTAGTGTCAGCGGACCCGAGAGGCGGGCCCGTGGGTCCGTGTGGATTACAACATTGATGCCTGTTATAAGTGGAATAAAGGAAAGTAAGAGAGAGAGAGAGAGAGAGAGAGAGAGAGAGAGAGAGAGAGAGAGAGACAGGGACAGAGAGAGAGAGAGAGGAGAGAGTTTGGTTACATCTGTTGGGAAAACTGCAGGCAAGGGATAAAAACTGGATGAGTTGACAGTATAAAGTCTGAGCCTGGTTTTGCTCTCATCCTCATCAGTTTTCTCCGATGAGGAAGATCTTCTCTGTATGTTGTTCATATATTATTTTATAATGAGGTCATATTGAGCTTAACAACTTAGTCCACGTTCAATCCTGCAGAGTGGAAAGCGAAGCAACAGTATCGTTAATTATGCATGATGCACGATTTCTTCATTCGCCTTTGTTTCCTCTGTCGTTCTTTCACATCTTACATCAGTTGTCAGGAAGATTTCCATCCAGCAAACCAGAGTCTGGCAGGTTTTTTCCTGTTCTCACTGTATTTCTTACCTGGGTTAGCATGATTGCCTGGATTGCTCTGAGATATGTAACCAGGCGTCGTCGAGGTCTCACAAACAGCACGTTGTTTGCTGAAGCTGCGAAGGATCTGATTCCTCCTCCTCCTTCGGTTCCTTTTTAGCTCCTCCGACTGTTCGAGCTGCTGTCCCCCCCCCCCACCCCACCCAAAAAAAAACCTACTCTGTGCTCGCTCTTCTTTATATCGGCCGGAAATTGCAGCAGACTCGAGCAGAGAGCGGAGATGTCAGGAGGGCGGGGTGAGGCGGGCGAGGAGCAGCAGGAGACGAGGGGGCTTTACTCGTGGCCCCACTGTGTTATTTCCCCCTGGCAGGATGCTATTGAGCAAGACATCTGTGTTTCAGACGTCTGGCTAATTATCCCTCGTCAAACCGAAAGGAGAAAACCGGCTATCTGAAGTTGTTGTACTTCTAAACGTTGACTTTTTTTTCTTAAAGATTCGACTGCTGACCTTTTTCTTTCTCGCTGCTTCCCTTCGCCTTCCTCATCAAACATGATCTCGCTGTCCTGGCAAGAGCTGCGCATGCAAAGTGAAACGCAAGAGTCCCGCCACAGCGGAGGACCGCACTGTAATTGGCGCGAGCGCGAAGCGATGATGAATAACCTTAATGACAGTCCTAATCTGAGTTTTCGTTGGCCCCGGCTACCGTTGGCTCGCACAGTCAGCAGTGTCGGAGCTAATTGCATCATTAAAAATGCAGCGGCTCCGATGTGATCAGAGGGGCTTCAGTGTGCGAGCTTGTTAGTTTGTCCCCGGAGTCGTCGGAGACGGGTGATGAGCCGTCAGCAGGTGGGGTGGGGTGGGGGGGTGGGGGGGGGGGGTAGAGGAGGCAGACGCTTGCACTTCATCACAGAACTGAAGTGGAGGAGTCTCTCTGTTTTTGTTGGTTTTCCTCCAAAGCTCTGGATCCTGCCTCTCCTTCACCTTTACTGCGTTTCGATTGGCCGACCGGCTCACAAATGCAGGCCTCCTCGCTCTGCGTCTGTCTGTCTAATTTCTTTCTCTCTCTGACTCTCCAGCTTTTGTTGGGGGACGAATGTGGTGCCAACTTTAACACGAGTCACACCAAGCTTCTCCTGCATTGAACTCTCAACTTCCTCTTCATATTCTGTGGTTAAAAAAACAAAAAATGGAACAAAACAGTATTATCTGCTGTTCTGAAGCTCTCTCTGACAAAGTGCTGAAGCTCTCATCTCACCACTACGTATGCTGGTCTCACGTCAGTCATGGAACAATTGGCCCTGTGGGACTGATGTGACGTGTGTTCCTCTGCAGAGATCGTTCGAGCCATGACGTATGTGATCAACCAAGGCATGGCGATGTACTGGGGGACGTCTCGGTGGACGGCCATGGAGATCATGGTGAGCAATGGAGATGGTGTGTCGTGTGGGAAACGTGCTGCTGCAGTCAATAATAAATATCTTACCCTGCACACTTAAGGGACAATTTGGAGTCACCGTGGGACGTACAAAGCGTGTGTGTGTGTGTGTGTGTGTGTGTGTGTGTGTGTGTGTGTGTGTGTGTGTGTGTGTGTGTGTGTGTGTGTGTACACACATGCAAACACCTCATAGAAAAACTTCCACTTTCCGCAGCCTTGAAAACAACGATGAAGCCACTTCTGTAGAAGAACATGGAGAGACGTGTAAACGTGGTCCTAAAACGTCTCAACTTAATTCTGTAGAATCAAACTTTTAACCTGGTGAGCGCAGTCTCAGCAGAGACGCTCCTCAGACTAACGTCTTTATTCTAACCTTTAAATCTCTACAATGTCGTGAGACCTGAAATATGAGGGATCCCTGAAAAGTGGAGCGAACGTCGAGGGTGAATCTTCAGTCTGTCCTTCATCTTCTCCTGGCGCTCGCTGCAATAATAAATATATGCACAGAGTCACGGAGTTGTGAAATGAACACATGCCTGAAGTGACATTCAAGGACCTATCAGCCCATCATCCTCTGCCTCTCTTATCTCTCCTGGTGACTTTATGGAGCCCCCCCCCCCTCCTCCTCCTCCTTTCCGCGCAGTGCGATGTGTTGACATCGCCTCTCTGTGATCACAGTAAAAGGGAACAGATATCTTTAGAGAACACAAGCGCAGATGAAAGCTGTGTAATTTAGATAGCATCAGTAATGAAGGGGGTGTGTGTGTGTGCGCGTGTGTGCGTGCGTGTGTGTGTGTGCAGGGGGGGTAAACACAGCTTTTCTCTGTATGTGACAAGAGAGCAGTACAGTACGACGCGGCCCGCGGCACAGAGGGTAACTGGTGTTTTGTACGCTGAGCGATGGCACTGACATTATCCTCCGTCCCCCTCCCAACCGCGCTCCCGTCCTGAATTATGCTCCCTCAGCAGGAAGTCGACAAAATAAGAGGGTGTTTAAAGAAACAATTGCAGAACAATTATGTGTGAGAGCGTCTGTGTGTGCTCAGCGGCGAAATGTCTGGAGTGCCGACTGAAGTCAGGCCGCGTTGCTCGTAGAGGACACGCGTAAAGAACGCAACAACCAGACGCAGAGAGATGTGGAGGTATTTGAATGGGATGCCTGGGAGGGTGGTGATATGGAATATTGATTGGGCGACTTACTGTGAGCTGTGCATTTGAATCTGTGCCACGCTCCCACAAGCTGATCACACCCCTCCCTCCCCTTCATTACTTTCCCTGAGTTTTTCCTCCTAACCTGTGCTCTTGCAAATCGTGGTCCATTTCCTTTGTCTTTTTTTTCTTAATCGAAGGGAAACTTTTCACTTCTGCGATGATAAAATTCATGGGATGGGAAAAGTCGGGCCGTCACGTATCGTAATGACATGCCAACGCTCACTCTGTGGGGTTTTTGTTTCTCCTCTCTTTTATCTCCAGGAGGCTTATTCTGTGGCAAGACAGTTTAATCTGATCCCCCCGGTGTGCGAGCAGGCCGAGTATCATCTGTTCCAGAGGGAGAAAGTGGAGGTGCAGCTGCCAGAACTTTACCATAAAATAGGCAAGCACTCTATGCAGCCACTCACTCCCGAATAACCTTCGTTAGTCCCCCCCCGATCATCACAACCAGGGAGTTTCGGATGTCTTCGGCTCTGTCATCATCTCATACATTTGCACTCGTCCCGACACTGTTCTCTCACATTTGTGTCACACCTCCTCCTCCTGCGAACACGTTGCCCTGAAACTCCTCCCGTTTGACTCCCCACTGTCTCCATGGTGACAGGAGTCGGGGCAATGACGTGGTCACCGCTGGCGTGCGGCATCATCACGGGAAAGTACGAGAACGGCATCCCGGAATCCTCCCGGGCGTCTATGAAGGTAAAGCTCGAGGCGGCAACGTCGCTGTGGCGTTCGTCCAGGGGCCACGTTTGGCCCCCGGACTGGAGTTTGGACACGCTTGTAGATGTTTTATATTATTAGAAACGTTTTGCTCGAGACGAGATGATGCGTGCTGCTTTTGCGTGTCTGAAACAAGTTACCTTCAGCTGACTTCAGTCTGAAAACAACGTGTCTCTGTTCTCTCTGACTTCACTTCTGCTTGACTCTTCCCCTCCTTCTTCTTCTTTGTTATAACATCGATTACTTCCACACGTACGTTCCCCTCTGTGAAACACCCTTTTTCTCTTTTTTTCTCTGCCTTCCATCGGCTCTATAACATCCTCCTCCTCCTCCTCCTCCTCCTCCTCCTCCTCCTCCATCAGTCCTACCAGTGGCTGAAGGAGAAAATTGTCAGTGAAGATGGAAGGAAGCAGCAGGCCAAGCTGAAAGAGCTCAATCATATTGCAGAGAAGCTGGGATGCACCCTGCCTCAGCTGGCTGTGGGTAAGATACACCCCTCCCCCACCACCCCCCATCCCCCCAACACTACATCTTATCATCTTATAGAAAATACACATTGAATCTTTGAATCTGGATGTTTGGGCTCCAACGTCTTGCTTCTCGTTTGTGTATAAACTTTGATTTCCTCTCTGTGCATCGAGCCGCATTATCACGCTGCTTTAAAGCAGCTGGTTTTAATGTAATGTTTATATCTCAAAGGAGAGCGCCACACTATGTTTGTGATTACTTGTCGCAGACATCCAGGAAAGCACGAGCAAAGAGCAACGCAGGGAGCCCAATTACGCTCGCTCGCTGCCGTCGGACGCTGATGCCGAGCGGAGCCGCAGGCCTGATCTCAAACCCTAACCCTCTGATTGTTTCCAGCGTGGTGTCTCCGAAACGAAGGCGTGAGCTCCGTCCTGCTGGGAACGTCCAACCCGGAGCAGCTGACCGAGAACCTCGGGGCCATACAGGCAGGAGACGCACAGACGCAACACGGACACCATCGCTGTCTTTACCCACAGTGTTTTTTTTCAGATTCACAGGGACTCATATTACCAGACCCTTCATCGCTCCCCTTCTCCCTTCTTTGACCCCCCCCCCCCTCCCCACAACTCTCTCTTTCTCACAGGTCCTTCCTAAGATGACCTCGCACGTGGTGTCGGAGATCGACCACATCCTGGGCAACCGGCCGTACAGCAAGAAGGACTACCGCTCCTAGGCGGCGCCGGGTGGACGGCCACGCCCTCCCCACCTTCACCACACTGCTACCTTGGACCCTCCGTTCAGTGTTCATGTCCATGGTTCTTCTCCCCCGGGCCCCTCCCCTCCCTTCAGCTTGGAGCAGATGGCCTCTGCTCAGCTCAGCTCGGCTCGGCTCGGCTCGGCGCCGCGGTCTGTAAAACTCTGCACGTTCCGGACCCGTCCGGCTCGACCAGGCTCATCTCAGGTGCGGTCCAGCCCGGCCGAGAACTGCTTCACGGTCCCTCAGCAGCTTGTTTTGCAGCCTCCAAAAAAACTGTTCGGTTTTCAGTAGATCACCCTCTCTCTCTCCCCCCTCCTCCCCCCTCCACCTCAGTGTTAGCCTAGCAACAGAAACCACCAGGTGTAACTATGCAGTGCTTAGAGTAGTTGTAGTTAGGATTCAGCGTCGTGTCAGTTCAGCAACACACCCCAGGATGATGCTCTGGAAATAATTTACCTTCATGGATAGTTTAAGGTACCAACCCTCTTTCTCATTTACACTTAATCACAGTCACTGCTGGAACATTTAAGGTAAAAGTGCCTTGCTCAAAGGCCCCCTGCTTGTAGTTGCCTAGAAACACATCGACGCTTCTTTCTTTAAAAGCCACATCGTTCACTCACATTGATTCCGTGCATCAAATTCATATTGGACACGTATATATTTTATCAATGAGGCGTGATGCACTGCAACATCACTGCAGGGGCCTCAGGCTGGAGCCAGAGGTCCACCATAGAGAGAGCATGAGGAGGCCGCATGCACAACAAACACCCTCCCGCCTCTCTAGCTTCATCAACCTGCTACGCAGCGACACAAGCTGCATCACCCGACGAGCTTCAGAACCTCCCGCATCAAGTGCTCCATGCTCAGGTTAGTGGGGGTGAAGCAGCTGCTCAGCGGGAACAAGCCCACCCTTCCCTTCCCCCTCCCGTCACTTCCTGAAAACTGAGCTTTATCTGATATGAATGCAGCCTCAACAAACTAGTTCCCTGTAAGCTTGAATAATCCTCCAACTACCTATCAAATATATCATAAAGTTAAGAGTAGAACCGAGTAGTGTTGAGTAGACGCTGCCGGCTGCAGATCCTGAGCGTATTAACCAGCAGATGCATGTTTCCCAGCTATGGCGTGCCTCTTTTTTTCCCTTCTCTCTGACAAAAAAAAGCACACGATGAAACAGCGCGAAGAAGTCAGAAAAGAAACTCTGCAGGCTGCTCTTCTGTCCCGGGAAGCCAGCGAGGCAGAGGGGACGCAGGGGAGCGGAGAGAAAGAGAGAGAGTGAAGCATGTCGCCCTCGTGTGGAGCGTTTCTGGAACTGCTGCTTTTGCCTCACAAAAACCAGAGAGGAACAGATATTTTTGGGGGGTTTTGACTCTCCTCTCTCTGCCTGTGAACTAAACCTGCACCGCTTCAAAGAAACCTCGAGGATATAAAGCAACAAGCATATAAGGAACTTCTGGAATCACTGACTGATCTCGGATCTGATCCTAAAAGACTGCGTGGAGAAGACACGCGGCGTTTCAGAGGAGGTGTTCAGGACGTGGCGTCGATTACAGTATTTATTCTAGAGTAGTTCATAGATATAAAAGTTATTTTGACAATACAGTTTTTGTTTGAAATGTACATAAAATGTTAAAGCTTACCTTGTAACATAAGAGAAGCCTCTCCTGTGTGAGGACTTCACTGTACTGTATGGCTCATATATAAATAAGATGTGCATCGAGTTACTTTGTTGTTCCAACGCAGGATCACTGCATCAGTTGCAGGGTTTGAGTCACTCTTCATCCCTCTCCTCCTCCTCCAGGCTGGCTTTCCACTGTCACACAGTTCATCTCTGCCTCCCGAAAACAACTCATCGTACCACCATTTATCCGCAAGCAAAGTTTTGTTGTTGTTTTTTCAGTTTCAAGCTGTGAACTCGGTGAGAATCAATGAGTTTGACGTTGGATCAATGTGCCTCACCGCGTGACCACGGGGCTCCACCACGCCGCAGAGTTCACGGGTGTCGTCCGTCACCATTGTTCCGTTTCACCTGGAAAAGAAGCCATCACTGAGACCAGCAGCAGACACGCTGGCTCGACCCCCCCCCAACAGTCGCTCCGGGGAGCATGTTTCGTTGGCTTGCGCACAAAGTTTTACAATTCGAAACAATTGAGGAGCAAAAATGAAGCATGAAAGTGCTGAAATCACAGACACACCAGACAACATTCAACAGATCAGATGCGGCTCGCCTCTATTATGTCTCTGTGTCACTACAAAACAACAGTCTGTTCCAGTCTGCAGCACAGGATCACTTCTGCCTCCCTCACAACATGACACGTGCACCAACGTGCACTTTGGGAGTTGGAGTCAACAAGTGGCCTGAGCCTGAATTGGACCCCCCACCCGGCCCCCCCTCCAACAGAGTGCCTTTGACTTGAGTCCCGCTTACAAGAGTCCAGATTCAGGGATGTGTCGTCCACTCACAAGCTGGTGTTTGAGCGCCGGCCTCCGAAGTAACACGACTCTAGAAGATTGTATGCGCAGGTCACCGCTTTAACAAATAAAGGCTGAGAACACGGGGCGATGCTGACGCAGTAACCCTGCTGCAGCAGGTTCACGTCCCAGGATTTCAGCTCAATTTGTGAATGTGACTCACTGACCTGGAAGAATATCTGCCGCATGTGCTCGATATTGACTTGACCAGGCAAGAATCAACTGAACAGTCCATAAAACGTCCCATTCATTGATCAACTCTATCAGTTGTCCCTCTCCAAGAAGAAAGGTTGAAATTTTCTAAATTCCAGTTTCTCCTGAAATAAATCAAATTACTCCGAAAAAGAGTGAATATGGCAGTTTCGCATATTTAAATACTAAATATTGCTTATGATCAATATTCAGTGGATCAGTCCAGCCTAATCCATAAAGGTTTAATGTTTTCTTCATGTTTTTGTGGCTTAGGGGGGGGAACGTGACATGCAGTTACGTTCCTCTCTCTCTCTCATGTGTGACATGTAACCCATCTGTGTATCGCTCACCCGTCTGGTGGCTCTTCTGTAAATAGTCCCTAGAAAAAGTGTGATTAGAAAATAAATGCATTGCCAATGGAAAACGTGTGGGAGTCAAACAATGAATCGACACGTGAAAGACAAGTCAACCTGATGGCTTTATTTGTTACAAAAAAAAAAAAGAAGAAGAAGACGGAGCAGGAGGAGCACGCTCCGGACATTTGGATCATGAATTTCATGAAGATCACATGACACATTCCAAACCCCCTTTTCCTAACTTTAGTGAAAAAACAACTGGATAGCAATATTTTTTCCCCAAATCCTCTCCTGACTCCCTCCCCAGGATTCTGTAGCCCCACCCCCCCTCACTGAGTCGTCATCTTTTTACTTGGAGCCTGTTGAGAGCAGAGCGATGAGTCCTGACGAGGTGCTGATGGACAGGATGTAGTTGCTGGGAGAAGCAGTCAAGGAAGAAAAAAAGAGAGACACACACACACACTCATCAAGACAGAGATGGATGATAAGAATGAATCAAAACTGATTGGAAAAAACTCTGAGTGGAAATACAGAGCAGCAGAGTGCTTTGAGTATTTTCTGTGCATCTGAACCACAGATCAGGTTGAAAACTCGAGCTCTGCGACAGGTTTTAGCACACGTTTAGCTCAGGGGCGACTCCCTCAAGAGAAAGGATACACAGTGGGGTTGAAGTTCTTCAGCAGGAAGAAGGAGGCGACGATGACGAGCACCAGGAACAGAGTGTTGTTGTAGAAGATGGAGAAGGTGGTGGCTTCGTAGTCGGCCACCTCGTTCTTCTTCCACAGGATCCTGTTGGAGGCACAAGTGTTAGTCGCAGCGTACCACATGTGTGCAGAGAGACACCGCAGTCAAAGTCCACACACTGGGGCTGGGGCGTGACAGCAGGGGCACAGAGGGGCTTTGCAAGGGGAAGCCAGGCAGGTGCTGCAAAGTCAGAGTCCTTCAAAACGATGGAATGATGTGAACTGGTCTTTGGCTGGAATGCAAAAGCAGCAAAACTGTCACATTTTCATGCGGCTTTGAAGATTTCCAGGGCTTGAATCGAGGCCTGGCTGCACCAGTGGGGCTGCTGTTTTAAACGTTTATGCCCGACTTCACCACTGAACCACACAGAAAAGCTGGTCCCACCTCTCGTCTTTCTCCTTGCGCGACATCTTGCGATTGTCCGCCTCAGACAACTTCCTGGTTACCTCCTTGGAGACGGCATCTTCACGCTTCTGGGCGACTCTGGACATTAAAGGGAGGATTCACAAGC
>JAUESF010000016.1:7155052-7172014 GCA_032274765.1 Malacoctenus tetranemus | reverse complement strand
ACACACACACACACACACACACACACACACACACACACACACACACACACACACACACACACACGTACACACAAACACACACCACAGACAAAAATATCTTTGTTTTTGTGTGCTCTGCCCCCCTTGATATTTGCAAGTGCGTATGATGGGTTGGGGGAGGCGGGTCGAGGGCCGCGTCACTCGTTCTCTTTTCTTCCGGCTGTTTTCAGACTTCAGGATTGACAGGCCGCAGTCAGAGTTCCAGGAGCTGAACGAGAAGGCCCGGGCTCTCAAACACATCCTCAGCACCATACCAGATGAGATCAGTGACAGGGTGGGCCTGCTGCAGACCATCAAGTAAGTCAGCTCCGTGTGGGAGAGCGAGTGCGTGCGCAATATAAGTCGAGTTAAACGCTCCATAAAACTTTCTATCAAGACTTCTTGCATTACTTTGATGTGGTGGCAGACAAAATTATCTAAAGGAGATTTTAACCAACTTTCACAAATGCTGATTAATGACTGAAGATCCACTGCTCATAATAACTGTGCTAAAATGACTTTTTAATTGCGTTTAACACGCAGGGGACGAGATTTTTTTTTCTGTTCAGCTGCTGGTCAGTCAGCATTTACATCAAATCTATTCATTCAAAGTTTTACTTTGTGTTCCAAAATACTCCAGATTTAACTCGTTGAGACCCGGGAGGAGTGAGGCGTCTCCTCTCCAGGGTCGGCGGCCTTTACTGACGAATGTGTTCCTTGAGATGTTCAGGATGAGTCCATGTTGAAAAGGAAAGAGATTGACAATCGACAACATGTGACGAAGTACACGTTTACAAACTAATCTTAAAAAGGTGAAATGTCTTCGATGGTTCTTGTGGTGGGAACCCTGACCGTGCAAATGTCAGAAGCGGCTCCACTTCAATCGCCACTTCCGTTTTTTGCTGATATTACCATTGTAGAATCGAAGGGGTCACTCAAGACTTAAGTCCAGCAGTCAAATCCTTAAAGCACAACACTCCTTCACATGAACTCTGACCTTGTAGTTTCCCCAACAACTTTTTTATCAGGGAAAATTTTGAGGAATAGAGAAGCCTCGACTGTGAAGTCTCTCCGTGCTATTTTATGTCCTTGCCCACTGTTTTTAGTGCGTGCTCACGTGCACACACGCACGCACACACACGCACTTTAAAAAGAAAGTGAGAGATGTTTCATCTTCTTGGCCCACTTTGCCATTATTTTGATCGAATTCAATACTCTTAGCACGTCACTGCTTAAGTTACTTACCCAGTGGAGGGCTTAGAAACCAAATCAATTCAAAGGGAATGCTAAGAAATTAAAGTTATGAAACGGATGGTTTTTCGAGTGCATGGAAGGGGGAGAAACAGTTGAAGGTGAAAGCGTGTTGGTGCGAGGAGAGAAGAGCGAGAAAGAGAGAGGGAGACAAAAGAGCGGGCATCAAACGGCCACAGCTCCTGGGCCGCTGCTGCCCCGGTGGGACTGGGCGCGTTCACAGAAACTGTGGGTCTTTTGAATGTACATTTCTGCGTGTGCCGTTCGCAGAGACATTGCCAGCACCATCAAGGAGCTGCTGGACACGGTTAACGCTATCATCAGGAAATACCAGTATCAGAACAGGCGGGTAAGTAGGAATATTCAAATGAAGGTTGGGGTGGGGGGGTGGGGGGTGGGGTGGGGAGTGCTATTGCTGGGATGTAAGTTGAGCTAAAAAGCTGTCTATATTTATTGGCTTAGGCACTGGAACAGCAGAAAAAAGAGTTTGTGAAATACTCAAAGAGCTTCAGCGACACCCTCAAAATCTACTTTAAAGATGGAAAGTATGATGCAGTTTCTACTTTTGTTTTCTCTTTCACTGAGGGGCCTTTTTCCTCTACTCTTCTTGTCTTTTCAACATCCTTACATACGACACATGCACGTGCATGCACGCGTTTCCGCCATCATGTAGATGGGGTCTGTTTTGATCAGAGACCCGCATCCATCAAATCCACCAGTGCTGAATAATTCCCTTGACCCCATTTCCTGTTAACTCATGCTGGCATCCGCTTTTTTTTTTTCCCCTCCAGCAGCCTGACATCCTCCATCCCTCCCAGATCAAACTGTTTCCCAGATCAATCCTAATACTGTTGCCATGTTTATGTTGGTTTTTTTTGGTCTTTGCTCTGTGATTGACACATGTGTTCTTGTGTTTCTTTCATGGCTGTTTCCAGGGCAATAAACGTGTTTGTCAGCGCCAACCAGCTCATCCACCAAACCAACATGATACAGCAGGCCTTCAAGACGGGGATGTAGCAGCCGGAGGGCACGCGCGCGCGCGTGTGCACAAACTCAGACGTTTCTATTAGAGAGCACCTGATGTGAGGCTCTCTAATTTGTAAAGGCGTTTTTATTATTTTGGGCTGTATAATTTATAATTCCGTGGCTTTGAGGGGAGATCAGGTAGCTCGGGTTTCAAAGCAAGTCAGGTTGACAGTTATTGCTGGGGATTTTTAACTCTCTTTCATGTTTGGCTTTTATCCGATTTCCAAGTTGGTATTTCTTTATTCTTTCATAAACCTCCTGCTTTACTGTGTTGGTCTGAAAAAATGTAATCATCTCCCATGTCCTTAAAAGTTTAGGTAGCACAAGTAGCCCTGTAAAGTTACACTGCTGGATGCTGATACTGAATCAGTGGACTAGTAGAAGTCAAAAGAGTGGACAAACATCCGTCAGAGTGCGATAGCAACAAGAGGTGTGTTTCTCATTCAATACCTAAGTGTCCAAATTAAAACACTTGACTAACTGCCTACACTATTTTTCACCAATATGCTGGGAAATGAAACTATAAACATGTGGAAATGAGTTGAGCTGCTCCTCACAGTGGGTGAACTCAACTCAGACGATATGGGAGTGAAAAATGGACCCCTACGTTTTGTCTCATGTGGTGAACAGCAGAGGGCAGCAGTGCCCTCAAACAGAGGAGTAGTTAAGGTGAGCTTCCTTACTGCTTGTAGTAAGTGTAAAGATTTGTTTAATGTCGGTGATCTCTGAATGTGATTGTATTTCTTTAAACAAAGAGAAAACTTCTTATCAGTTAAAAATGTTAGAGTATGTTGTCATTCGTGCAGCACACTTTCAATTGAATTTGGCCCATGTACTAAAATAACTTGGACACGCATTGGACTCTCTTCCATAAGAAAGCACACAACCAGCAAGCTGTTTTTAAGACGCTTCCTGAATTGTGGTGAGTCAGTTGTCAAGAAACACCCCAATGGCTGCTTGAGTCACTTTACTTTTCAGGAACAGCAGCTTTTCTTCACAAGCTCGCTACACTCTTGACAGGAGTGTAGTGAGACACAGCTGTGACTGTTCCCCCCTGCTGTCTAGAAACCAGTTGCAATACAAATGTGCCGACGGGGTGGATCGAGGAAAAGGTGTAATAACATTAAAGCTCCTTATCATGAAATCATGCACATCATTTATACATCTCCATGGATGTGGAACGAAAGCAGAAAAATTGAACTTGCACTCTGTTTCTGGAAATGCTCCTGATAATGAATGTACCATTCGTGTTTGCTGTTTCTCAAACTTTGATTGTTTTGGTTTTTTTTCCTCAGACATCGTTTATATGATGATTTCATCCACTTGTAAATAAAAAATAACGAGACCTGAGAATCCTTGAAAAACAGGCATGAAGAATGAGAAGGTGCTGCTTTTTATCGCAAATTAAAGAGCTCTGGCATGAGGGACAGAGTCCAAAAGTGGATGTCTGTTCAGATTTGTATCGTTGCATAAAAGTGCTTCATTTTCCCTTCAGTTGCCCTTGCGTTCTCTTTTCTTCGACTGCACCTCTCCTACCAACACTCTGATCCGTAACAATTTCCTCTCCCCCCCCTCCTCATTCCAGCAACTTTATTCTTCTCCCTGTATAATAGTGGATTTTCCATGGTGGATTTATGGTGGGCTATTTTTGGGGGTTCGCACTGGCTCCTGCATACGCCACTGTAATCCAATTGTGGTAGTGTTAATTTTGAAAGCTTTATTATTGAAATTGCTGAGACCTAATTTTCTGATCCCGTCACTGTTGACAACTGCTGCGATCAGCTAATTCAAGTTATTCCAGACCATTAATTCTCACACAAGAAATTGGTCATGGGCACTGACGCAGCGGGGAATAAGGGCAATGATAATATATTTGTCAGATGGGTAGTTTTGCCTTTTTTTTTGTAAGCTAAAGCTCATGCTTTCAGCCATATGTGCTATCTATCAGTCTTTGGTCATGTTTGTGAGAGCTCCAAGATGACTTCTCAAAGGATTTTTAATGATGCAGAAAAAGTTCCCTGTGTGTTTGTGTTGTTTGGGTTCTTGTTTTCAGTTGTTTGGGTGCATGTGCACTTTTATAACAGGCAGTAATGTGTTGCTATAGCCACGGTATGCGTTTTTGTGTGTGCAAACTGTGCTGGGCAACGTATTGTAACCTCACACGTTATGCTTTCCTTCCTCTGTGATTAGATGCCCCCCTCCCCACCCCGCACACACAGACACACATAACAGTGCATGCAGACAACGGAGCCTGGACTCACAAACACAGCTCTTTTTTGACAATGTGGTTGCCAGGAAAATTTGTCCGAGTCTTCAAGAGTATTGGATAATAAAAAGAAAAAAGGTGTGTGAGTGTGTGTGTGTGAGTGTGAGTGTGAGCGTGGATGTGAGAATCAAAAGGGCTGCCACCGTCTAACACACGCCACATCCAAAACAGTTAATTGCTATTGAGGCATTTGAGAAACAAGAGGTTAAAAAGTACAACAGTCACTTTGTAATGTTTTTGAAGTGATCAAACAGAGTGTTTCCCGATGGATTGCTTTTTTTCCCCGATGGATTCTAAAACATGTTACGGCTTGGGACTGCTGAATACTTAAGTCTGCATAGCAAGTAAGTTTCCTATTACACATGTAAAGTTCCCTTTAAGAGATTTAAAGTTCAAAAGCATGAAACGCAACATACGAGTGGTTTTACAGTCACATGGGATTAGAAAACAGAGGGTTGATGATTCATGACTGAGGTCAGGCTGCCTCATTGAGGTGCGTTGTTTACTCACTGGCATTTTAACTGTGGGCAATATGCTGTTCAACATCCAGACAACATGACCCAAAATGATCACTTTAAATACAGGTTAGGGGTCAGGCTGCGGGTCGTGTTTCAATGGGTCGGATTGGATTTGCGGTACAAATAGGGCTGGGTTTGTGGTTCAGGTGCGGGTTTGTACATTGTTGGGTTGGGCCAGGGTGGAGCTTGAAAACCGGACCCGTGCAGGACTCTGACCTGAGGCTGAGGATTTAGTTTTGAAATGTCACACGTTTAGAAATGGTGTTTGAACACCTGAGAGCACAGGAGCTCTGGGACACATTACTGTGAACCCCCACTGTAGGCTGAAAGGTTGAAATTGGCTGTCTGGGTGCGTTTGATTTGTTATTGGGCAGGGAGCTGTGTGTTGGACCTTAACAATTAAAAATGCACTTGAGTGAAGTGAAAGCACTTCCAGGCAGCACTCAGTCTTCACAGTGGTTCCAATTCCGGTTCCGGGTTTGTTACTGGTTCCGGTTCCAGCTTTTTTTTCATTGTTTTTTTTTTTTTTCTTTCTTCAAACTTCTAAACAAAAAAAAAAACAGTTATTATACAAAAACGGTACAAATGACCGAAACAACCTTTTCACCTTCATCTTTATTTCGGAAAAAAATTCTGAAAATCTAATCTTCCCTAACTAAACAGTCAGTGAGCAAACGGAACCTTCAAGTTTGTATACAAATTTAGACATGATTCCATACAATACAATAAAAACAAATAAGAATTGAAAATCCAATAATAATGACAATAAATAATTCACCCTCTCCAGGCAGATGTTGCAGATTTGCGACAGCCAAATGCCACTTAGCTAATTACTCCACATCCAAATCTGAAGAGCTTTAGTGACTCAGAAGTACAACAGAAGGACTTCGTTGTGCATTTGCAACAAAGTTTCCCTCCTTGGTGTCACTGAAACAGATTTTCTAAGCATCCATTTCATGTAAGCATCACTACCAATTTCCATTATTTTGAAATCAACACTACATAAGATGAATCATGAATGTGCACAGATTTGACACATGCCAATTAGTAGATTTTATCTCCTCTGGGTTTTTCACCAGAGGCATCTCAATTTCAATGTTGTGGATTTGCAACGTGTGCCCAAACAGGTACCAATGGATGCTACATGCTTTATCTACTAGTTTGCCTATATTTTGAGCAACAGTTTATACTAGAGTTAATTTACATTCACCAGTGTTTACTTATTACTTTGAGGTGTCATTAAGGGTATATCCTATGGAAAATGAAATCATTTTGAGTGAAACTACAAACTTCCAGAGGCAGATTTGATCAAAAGCAATGGCATAATCAGATGTTTATTTGACTGTGCAGTGAGAAAAACTGTAGGAGCCTAAATTCCATGGCATATATATTCATATAGATCTTTGTTTGTAAGCTTTTTTTGGCAAACTATCTGACAGAATACTGTCTTTGCTGGTGTTGCCGTGCATCATGTCAGGCCGACAAAGATTATATTCAGTCCAGGAAGCTCTTCAGATTTGCATTCCTAATGGTGCTTTATCTGACACAGAATCCATTTCAGAGGATAAAATTGCAGATCCAGATTTTGTGGAAACTCCTGAAGCTTACGAGTCTGACTCCAGCTTTGATGAGGATGAGCCACTAGCAGATACAGCAAGAACTGATCCCAACCAGCTTGATGGTGAAATTCATCATGCACGTGCAGACAGTGACATTGAGGCTCCAGATGACAATGAACCTCAGCCAGGCCCAGCTCCAGTCAACAAAGAGTTGTCTTGGAGACAGAGGAAACCCCCCAGCAGCTGACATCCACTCTTCATTCCAAGGACCTGCGTTCTCAACCCCGCCAGACGAAATCCCAAGTCCAAGGTGGTGTTTTGATCAGTTCATGGACAAATTTGTGTTTAAACACATTTCTCACCAATCTAACCTGTATGCCATTATGAAGAGTGGCCCAGATCTGAAAACAACCCCTGCTGAAATGGAGCAATTCATTGGTTTACACATCTTGATGACCATAGTACGTATGGCATCGTACCGGATGCACTGGCAGACGACAACACATGTCGCTTCTTGACTTCCGTGCTCAAGTTGCTGATGCCCTCATCGAGCTTGGCAAACAGGCTGACTTCAAGAGCAGGAAAAGAGGACGACCATCATCGGAAGATTCTCCAGAACGCCATCAGGCAGAACCACCTCCACCGCCACTCCAGAGGAGCGTTGCACCATCGGTTGATGTCAGACTAGACCGAGTCGATCATTTTCCCATCCATGCTGAGAAACGTGGACGATGCAGACCGTGCAAGGACGGCTACACACAAACGGCCTGCTTGAAGTGCAAAGTACTTTTGTGCTTCACAAAGACCAAGAATTGCTTCATGGACTACCACACAACAAAGTGACTTGCAAAAAAGGCCTTCTCAAGAGGTTTTGAGATGTTGGTGGAGAAAAAGTTTGAGAAAAAGTTGTTTCTAATCTTGTGAGAGAAATTTTTTTTTTCGAATTTTGTTATGCTTGTAAACCATTTTCCAGTAGAACAGCACCTGCTGGTGGAAGGCAGAGAGTTTCACGGGGAGCTTCGAGACCTCAAAGTCACATGTCAAAAGAAAAACTCTTACCAGCTAATTTCCTAAACATAAACTTAGGTAAAGAAAACCACATCTCTTCGCTACAACTTTAAAAAAGACTGAAGCCATTTTAGTTTTAGGACACCGTCCATGGTTGGAAAATCCATTGCTTTTATTCCTCCCTCCTCATCATTTTTAATCGTGTCTGCTTTTCTGATGTAATGGTGTTTGTTCTTCCAAATAAAGTTACAAATGAGGGTGTTTATTTCTTTTATGCTTTTTAAGGAAAGTGATAATGAGTATATGAGGTATATTAGTCTGGAGACAAATTCTGTTTTTGTCAATGATGATCTTCCAAATAATATTAAGTCTCTTTGCAACCAATTATTAACTCCGTGGTTTCATCACAGTGCTCATCGTTCTTTAAGAGGGATGAATTAAACACATAAAAATAAACAGAAAAATGGAAAGAACAGTTCAGGAGGTAAAAGTGATAACTGTGAACGTCCCCTTTTGGAAAAGTCTCTCCCCATATTGTTCACTATTTTATACTCTACCCGCTTCTTTGGGTGTCACTTATGGAGTTTATTATGTGTTTTAATTAAATTCAAGAAAAAACACAATCTCAAAGCAGAAAGTAATTTTCAAACCAAATATCAAAATATTGTTCGATCTTCAGCAAACCGGACTCCCGCTTCCCTGCGTACCGCTGATTGTTACATACCTGGGTCAACAGGAAAGAAAGCAACATAAAACCCGCAATTGATGGTAACAGTACAGGGGATTTATTAACAAACGGTCATCAAGAGAAGTGCAAAAGTTACAAACCAGAGGCTTAAACCAAAAGATGGACGAAGAGGTGCCGCTCAACCAAAAGAAAATAGAACTTAACACTACCTAAACGCCAGATAGATACCGATACACAAGGAGAGTTGAAACAAAACCCTGGCACACAAAACAAGAGTGTAAAACCAAAGTACACGGTGACGCAGCACCCCTGTTGTCCGAGTGACACTAGACAAGAGAGCAACTAACCCACACAGAGTTTTAACAGCACTTGTTGCAATCAGCCTCTCTCAAACACACAGTTCTCTGGGCGCGCCGCACATCAGCAGCTGCGTCGTTTGTTGCTGCCAGCCTTTTGTAGCAGCCTCGTTAGCTGATGGTTCCACCCCCATGGCCGTCCCACCAACCAGACCGCCAGGAAACGTCGCACCTCCATTGCTTTCGTCCACTCTGGGGCCGGGAACCACCGAATCACATCTGCCAAGACACTCAACACACATGCAAAAGGGCAGGAGTAGACAGGCTCCTCTCTTGCCAACAACTACACACACAGGAAGAGGGAGGAGGCAAGCGCTGGCTGTAACACTGATGATTTCATTCTCTTCCGGATGTCATCCTGGATGTTTCTTTTGGAGAAAAGAACTACTACCTGTCGGTGCCTGCTCTCTGTCTTTCTTCCTACCCTGTGGACATCCTCCATCTTATCTGCCAGGTCTGGGGCCACTTTGCACAGCAGGTTGATGGTGTCGGCTCTGATGTTTTCATTTACATCTTCTTTTTTCCCCTTAATTCTTGGACTCCATCTTCCTTCGTGCCTTTCTTGTTCCACCAGCTGTTCTTTCAGATCTCCCTTCTCTTTGAGGAGAGACCAAACCTCCTGTGTTGTTTGGTGACAGAGGCCAGCATGGTGCTATGTTGCTGTATTCGCGAACTAATATCACCCATGCGATCATTTAGTCATTGCCCAAGTTGATTGATAGCCCAGACAGCAAAATATAACTGGACCGGACATGGGCCAGATGTGCTAAAAAGTTCGGTCCGAATTGGTAAAGCACATCCGCACCAGTGTCTTTTTGCACAATGGCCCTGATCTGGTATGGACTCATTTACCAGATCTGAAACAGCATAAGGCCAGAACTGGTCCAGAGCAGCAATAACCAAGTTGACATATGGCCCAAATAGTTAACATATGGCCCAAATAAGGCACGCCTATGTTACCCAAAGATTACATTCGGACCAGCTCTGGATCAGATTTGTACCAAAACTGTTGTAAGGATTGAAACTACCATACTTTTGCATGTCTAAATGGCAAATAAAGTTTGTTCTATTGAAGTTCCATTAAAAGAAACAATGACAAACCTTTTCATTTAACAGTGCAAAAATGCTAACAATTAGCAGCATGGTGTCATATAAAATGATGCTAAAACCAACTAACATCTGAAAAACAACCAACAATGCAGAACCAACAATTATCAAAACAAAAAAATACATTCCTAAAAATTTTAACAATGAAAAATACTCTACAACTACTAAAATACTATAAAAATAAATACATCTGAAAATAAACACATGACAAACAAAAATGTTTATCAATGATACAAAACCAAAAAGTAAATTAAAATACATTTAAAAATTTCTTACAAATAAATCAGTGAACCATACAACACATTTTGAAGTTGTCACAGTAGAACACAGTAAAACACAATAGAAATGAATAGAATACAGTAGAACACAGGGTTTTTCACTGACCGTTAAACCATCTGTTCAACGTGCAGCCTCTGGTTCTTGACCTGCAGACCTAGGGTTGCAAAATATTTGTGTTTACAGATGATTTATTGCTAAAGAAAAAAATAAAACCCAGTATTGGCAATTTACTGTAACTGAAATATCAGGGGGAAAAAATCAAACAATGACATACAATACATACAAACATCTGCTAGGTTAGCAATAGGACACTTTGATTTCAAGTATCAGTTGCATCTATTCTTACCTGCTTTTCTGGTCCTGAGACCACCTCTACGGTCAGATGAAATTGAACCATCTGTTGACATGCTTGTTGATGTCCATGTCTGTTGCTTGCTTTGCAACATGACATTTGCGCACTGCACCAATACAAACAACATTCACAGGAAATTAATGTAAGCAACAGAAAGTGGGCAACACTGTTTAGTCCAGATGCGTCACATAAAATTTTAGCTGAACTTTTACAAAAGCATGAAACTACGTACAATTGATACAGCTGTACAATTTGGGACCATGATCATTTTCAGATATAGAGCAAATGCAGATAAGCTTTGTGGTTGCTGTGACAGCCATTTTACTTTCAACCATAATTGGACAGTGTATTTTGCATTGTGACTGCTGAATCAATGATAACACAGAGGGGTCTCCTCCTTTGTTTTTATGGTCAGAGATTACAGTGACACCACACATAGCATTACAAACTGTCATGTTGAACAGCTCAAGGTGAATTCAGAGACACTGACAAGGAAAATAACTTTCCCGTGTATGCCAAAAAAGGCAAACAAAAAAATTTCACCTTTTCATAGAAGCGTAAACCTTGAGCACAGTCATACAGTTTATGGCCCTGAACACTTTCAGATAGAGCACCACTCTTTCACAGCTCTCGTCACCAAAACAAATCATTCACAGCTGTGAATAACTGCAAGCCTGCGAGTTCACAAAATTTCCGGACACCGCGACAGACGCCACCAGCTGAACTTGCAGGCAGTTATTCACAGCTGTTTAGGCTGTTTAACATCTGGTGGTTCTAATGGTTAAAATGTGAGGACCAATTCGTTCATACCAAGTTGTTTCTCTGTGAGGAATTACACGGCTCTTTTAGCCACTCCCCAAAGTGCTCCACCTCATCCAGTGGGCCAATGAGAAAATGAATGCCTTCAGGTACTTCAGCCTGACATTGATCAACCGTCCTCTCAGGAATCAAGTTGACCATTGCAGTCAGTTGTGTTAGTTGGTGCTTCATGTGTTCAAGCTGTTTAAGGATGTGGCGTTCAGCAGCTGAGAGGGAAACAGAGGGAGATATTCACTCAAATGTTGTGTGTTTTTGGTTTCACAAAAGTTTGATCATTAGAAGTATGTATTTGTGAAGTAGCATTTGTATTTGGTTCTGTCAGGTGTGTTTATCAAACTATATTTCAAATACATCTTTATCTACAAATTCTATTTGCCTAGGTTACTATTTTCGTGTCCCACAGAAAGACATTATCTTAAGAAGAATGATAGATCTGCAGATTGACAAAATCATTGACAGTGATCATAATGACCAAAACATTAAAGCTGATGTGCAGATAGGAAGTACAGTAGTCGTGGAAACTTACCAGAGCATGGTAGCTGTTCTATTCCTGATCGCCCGACTCTCGAGGATTGCCTGAAGAGTTCAGGAGTGTCCTGAGGCCACAAAAATGACTATGAGTTGGGAGCAGAGGATAAGGAGGACTGAGAAGGTGGCACCTGGCATGATGATGGCGAAGACCAATGAGGAGATAACACTGGGTGTGTTGATGACCAACAAGGGGATGGCAGTGAGCTTGGCGATGGCCGATGAGGAGATGAGGCTGGACGTGATGATGGCCGATGAGGAGAGGAGGCTGGACGTGATGATGACCGATGAGGAGAGGAGGCTGGACGTGATGATGACCGATGAGGAGAGGAGGCTGGACGTGATGATGACCGATGAGAAGATGACACAGAGTGTGATGATTGATGAGAAGATTGAATGGGGCTCAAAGATGACCAAGGTGAAGGTGGAATTTGACACCTTGATATGGGGTTTAAAGAAGAGAGACATGAAAAACTGGTGGTTTGAAGGTATAAACACAAACATATAGTTCTCTACAAGTTTGTATTAATAAATCAAAACACAAACAATACACTCATCTTTAATTTACCTTGGAGAAGATGGCTGAGGAGATGACAACAGTGGTGGTGGAAGTGACGCAGGTGACTCAGGAAATGATGATCGGTAGGAGATGGCACTGGTGGTGCAGGGTATGACAAGGACTGCAGAGTTTTACTGGAATTGGATTTTGAAGGCTGTGGTGACTGGGCCTGATTGTTTTGTGCAACCTCCTCCTGATCACTTTCATCATCTGTGTCACCTAAGCGGTGGCTATTAATACAGAGAAAATATGCATTAATATGACACTTTACACTGTTATATAAGCTGCACACAGACTACTTCTCATTGTGTCAAAGTGTGATTTTGTCAGTGTGTCACAGCCTCTACCTCTGGTGTCCGCTAGGGGCAGTGTCTCTTCTATTCTCCTGCTCTCCCTCATTCTTTCAGGGCGTGTGATCAGATGGCAGCAAGGCTGGTGTCAGGTGTGCGGCATCAGCGATCAGTGGAAGGAGTGCAGGCTGATTGGACGAGGCAGCAGCAATCACCCTTCCTGGCTGCTCTTGAGCAGCAGTGTGATGACACCTTGACGCCAGAACGTAGCATTGTCTCAGTCAGTGGGTTAATATGGTTTTTGTGGATTTACCTGTTCGTGACCAAAAGCCTGAATCTCCTGTCTTGTTCTCAGTGTGGGACAACTGACCCGTTCCTCCATCATCAACCCGTCCGTCGTCCTGCTGCCGCCGCTCTCCTGCCACCAGCCCACTCCTCTCCTCTCGCCATCCCATCTACCCCCCACCTGCCAGTGTTTTCCCCCTCGTCTTGTGTGCCTGAGCGACGTTAGTGTTGTCAGTCTGTTGTTAGTTGCAGCAATAGTGAGGCTGGTGTGGACAATTCTTAGTGTGGCCTTAGAGCCCTCCTGTTCGATTTCCTAAGGTGAGCGTTGCCACCTTCCCTTTATGTTAGTGTTCATTTCTCAGTGGGAGTTTTGCGTTACGTAGGGTTTTTGTTTAGGAACCAGTTGTGTTAGGAGTTAGAGGGTTTTGGTCTGTACAGTTATGTCTATTCATTAAAAGCACCTCTTCCATCTCTGACTGTGTTTCGTTGCCTGCGCCTGAGTTCCCCTATTAATCGTTACACAGTGTTGTCCCATGAAAAGATATAGTTGAATATCTGCAGAAATGTGAGGGGTGTACTCACTTTTGTGATACACTATACTTCTCAGTGTTTGCAGGAAAAAAAGAGACATTTGGATCACATCAAATCAATCAAAAAATGGTACTTTCATCAATACTTGGTTGGGAAGCCCTTTGCCTTTATCACTGCCTCGACGCAATGAGTCATTGAGGCCTGGGAGTTATGGATGCTTGCTCTCAGCTTTTCTTTGTTGTTGGGTGTGGTGCCGCTCATTTTCTTCTTGAGAATACCCCAGAGGTCCTCAATGGTTTAGGTTCCTTAGAATTGGCTGGCCAGTCAAGCATTCAGATCGTATGGGAATCAAAACAGCTTTTGCTGCCTTTTGCAGTGTAGGAAGAGGTCAGGTTCTGCAGGAAGATAAATTCTGCATTTCCTTCCTGATCCTCAGTAGAAAGAATCACAATGTCCTCTCAAATATTCTGGGATACTGTTGCAGTGACTCTGGATTTAAGAAAGCAGAGTTTACCAACACTCGCACCCCAAATCATGACTGATTGTTGATATTTTACACTGGACCTGAAGCAGCTTGGGTTCTGTTCCTGACCCATCTTCCTCCAGACCCTTGGACCTTGATTCGTGAATGAAAGGCACACTTTACTTTCAACGGAAAAGATAACTGTAGACCAATGGCCAACAGTCTCCTTGGCCCAGTTGAGACTCTTCCTATGTTGGCTCAGATTCAGAAGTGGCTTAACCCACAGTTGTAGCCCATCTCCCAGATGCATCGAAATGTGGTTGCTTTTGAAGCTGTGACTTCTGCCTCATTCTACTCTTTCTAGATCTCTGCCAGATTCTTGAATCGTCTCCATTTTATATTTTGCTGAAGCCCACCGTCATTTCTATTGCTAGCGCATCTTTCCTGCCACATAATTTGCCCTTTCACTTAACCTTCCATTAATATACTTGCATACAGCACTCTGTGAACAGCCAGAGACTTACCCATCCAATGGAGGGTATGAATGATGGTCCTTTGGTTAATTGTCATCTCTGCAATCTTCCCCACATTGAACTGAAGTGGGACAATTGAACCAAACTGAAGTAATTTAAATGACACCTGGGGAAGCCTATGCAGCTGCTTTGAGTTTAGTTGATGACGAGTTTGTGACACTCAGTTTAAAACATTCACACCCTCCAAAATCTGGGCTGATTTCCTCACAATATTCTGCTTTTTTTTAAATTGCTGCTTCTATGAAAGTTTACCTTTTTGAATGGAATGATGGCAATCAAACAACTTTTCTATGATATTTACTCTTTTTGGAAAGCATCTGTACATTCATGTGTGTGGGTTTGTTGAACACTCAAAAGAAGTGAGGCCTCCTTTTTGTTTGTGTTGCCACGCAGGGACTGATGCCAGCAGCTTGTAACAAAACAAGCCAGGATGTTGGTTGATTAAAAGTTATCGCAATCATTAACAAAATGCAAGCAAAATATTTCTTTAGTATTACCATTATTTTTGTTTATTACAATGGCATCAACACATTAGTTACTGTCGACTACTTGTCAGAGATATAAATAGAAGGTTATGAATGATCATTTCAAGATCACATCACTGTTAAACCTTTATGAGAACAAGAAAAAAGATATGAGCTGGAGTGAGGCATCAATTCTTGCTTTTGGCATGCACACTATCATCTAAACCTCACTTCGGTTTGATGCCACTTCGAATAAATTTGTCTTGTAATCGTTCGTGACACAAACAATGCACATTATTCAACCAACACATGTTTGACTGAAGTAAAAACAGTTTAGAGCAAATAAGGCAGGGTCCATGGCTGTCATCCTGCACTGTGGTTGTGATGTCATGGCATTCTTTGAGGAGAAATGTGTGCATGGTTACCGAGGAATTACTCAAGCTGGCGATATCTAGTTCCTCCAATAACAGCCAGAGGTCCAGAAGATATCTTACTGTGCCATGAGCCTTTTGCACAAACCCACACGCACGCACACACACACACACACACGCTACCTTTCTGACCTTGTCTGATACGGCGGTGATTGATTGACAGGTCTATGCTGTAATCATGGGAACAAGGATGGAGGTGGCACAGCTTGAAAGCAGGATGAGCACGGGGGACTACAGAAAGTTGCAGAGCCTTTTTTTGTGAGTCTTTGGTTTTTCCAATACCCGAGGTTCAACAGGCGCAATGGTTACAGATTGTAAAGAGAGAAAACTTTGGATTGGTATTTCAAATTAGAAGGCCTCAACAGCTGGTTTACAAAAAAAATAATTCTGAACTAATTTTTGCACCTGGCCTTTCAACAAAATTATAGCTGGCATGAAAGAAAATCCACGTTGCCTATTTGTTGTTGATTTTCTAGACTTTAGTTGAAGTGGCTTTAATCTGAGAAAGTGAATATTTTAATTCCACTAACCTGCATTTATAAATAATGGGGAGATACATCAACTTGGAAAAACAGTGTTTCCCTCCAATTAAAGTTTTCACCTCATACTTACATCACATAGAAAATCAGACATACTTGGAACCATGATGTTATTCACCATGCCAAATGCTCCCTGAAATACATTCAAAAATGCATAATGTACAGGGGGCACTGAGGTCTTGGAGGTTAATGGCAGTTCTTTGAATCCTGGCATGACTCCTGTCATGAACACATGACCTGCTGCAGCACGTTTTCTGAGAGACAGTTTGACATTGAAAGAATGGAGTATCCAAAACTCTGCTGACTGGTTAAAATTCCGCATTAAACATTGCAAGAAAGTGTTCAAAAGTAATAGGGGTCTTGCTCATCAAAATGGCCCGTCTCTTTTGAGATAAATGGCTGTGGACTCTCTTAACATCCATCAATTAATATGTAAATGAGGCATCCAGTATAAATTGCTGACAGCTGTGGATGAAGTGATGGCTCTCCACTTTAATCATTCAATCCTGAGGTTGTCAAAATGTCAGACTGTTGTGTCAGTTGTTTTCCAAATGGCTGGAAGGTCTTGGCCCCTTTTGCTTGGATCAGTCTGAAAGGGGCTGATGGACCATTGTCATTCAGAGATTCTAATTCCTCCACCTCCCCCATCCAACCCGCCCCGAACTCAGTAAAGTGTGAAATACAAAAATGTGGAAAAAGCTCCACCCAATCAATGTTTTCCATGACAGCAGCAAAGATATCACAGAGATTAAAGTGGCAGCTGCATAAAGTGACAAATCACCATAGAATTAGCGGATGACTGTACAGTTTTCCTGACCTCCACAGAATACTTTGTTTCAAACTTACCCCACTTCAATGTTGTGCTCGGAGTCCTGCGGCAGCCACATGCCCATTTCAGTAAATAGATCCACATTAACCTGATGCGCTTCTCAGCTCAAACAGAGAGAGTGTTTCACCAGGAAAGCCTGATACCACCTAAACAGTTTAAAAGAATAGTACACCCAAACAATGATGTATCTTATTAATCTGTATCTTATTATCTTATTAATATTGACACGTTTTTGTGGACTTTTATGGACGTTTTTGTACCGG